>CM076573.1:322820118-323020811 GCA_034641835.2 Pinus albicaulis
CAGAAGAGGACCTAAACGTAACTCAGAGAAAGGAAATACAACGACAGAACCCAAACGGAGAGATGAGGAGTCATCCTTTGCCATTGATGTCAAAGGGGGAGGAAGAACAAATAGCAGGAGGAAGAGCAAGCAACAAGAGAAAGAGAAAGCAAACAAAGAAAGTGGATTGCCATCAATGCCAAAGGGGGAGACTGTTGGAAATATTGTCATTGATGGCAAAGGAGGCAGCACTCAGGCAAAAGAGGCAGCGCTGTAGCAAAGGAAGGCAAAAGAGGCACAACGAAAGCAATAGAGGCAGCAAGAAGAAAGTCAAAATGTAACAGTCATAGAAGCATAGTGAAGAACCGTTATCGGAAGATAGAGACAGAGGCAGAGTGACAGAAGCAGAGACAGAGGCAGAGAGCAGTTACAAAATTCCGGGAATCGCACACTCCAGCGAGCGTTATACATATAATATAACACGAATCTTATTCCGGGAATCGCAGACTCCAGCCAGGCGTTACACATATAATACATAACCATATTCCGGGAATCGCACTCTCCAACCGGCGGAGCACATATAACATATACAAACATTATTCCGGGAATCGCACACTCCAACCGGCGTTATACAACACAAATATTATTCCGGGAATCGTCTACCGCGATGGAGGATACATATAAATGCCGCACATTACGTATGTTGCAGAGGTCCAAGGCATACATATTATGTTATATAAGCGGAGTGCATAAAACAAAGTTTTATAAGGTGGGACCCCTCCCCAATCGCAATCGGAGAAAAGGTTCAATCGGCGGAGTTTTGTTATGTGCTCCGATCAAAAGCCGGACCCGATCGAGTTATATACCACAGTTTATTGCTAATCGCATCCGAGTTCCCAATCGCAATCGGAACCTTCCGATTGATCGCATGTCTTTTGTAAAACGCTGCGATTGAAGTGGCGGACCCGATCCTGTTATAAGCGGGAGTTAATATATGCAAATCGCATCCGTGTTCTGATCGCAATCGAAACTTTTCTATTATGCGCCCCGATTGCATTTGATTGGAAATCCGGACCCGATTGGTATATAAACTACGACTCATATACAACTTGAGTTCCAGGTCTAATCGCATCGGCAAAACGCAGTGAACAGTGATCAATCGCAATCGGAGCAGGAGCGATCAATCGCAATCGGAGGAGAACCAATTCATCGGAAAACATGTCAAGTGGGCCCGAAAGGGCATTTGTTAAGTATTATCAAGTTTATTCAGTAGAAGCAGCAGTTGTTTGTTAAAACCTTATATAAGGATGTCGAGAGTTGATTTAAGTTGTATCAAAAGGCGCTGTTATATATATAAAGGGCGATTGTATTAAAATATGCCACGTGGTCTCTAGACCCACGGGCCTCGGCTTAAGGTGGAGGGCGATTGGTAATATAAAACGAATGTTGCGATTGTATTGAAAAGTGCCGTGTGGTCTGTAAACCCATGGGCCTCAGCTTAAGGGGAGGGCGATTATTAATATACGACTGTGATATATGTCCGTTCCGCTTGCGGAATGTTCCACATCAACAAGACACTAATAGCATAAAAGGGATTGGAGTTCCTCCAGATTTACAGTCAGCAGATATAAACGGAACAGTTACACGCATGCAACAGGTACACCACAGCAGAGGACAGAAAGGACAAATACACAGTCAGAGAAAAGACAGATGCGCAGCAAGCCAAGAGACAAAACAAGTGAGCTGGAGTTCTCATTTAAATTTGAATGTAAATGTTTTATTTAAATTTTTATTGTTTGTGATGCATTGGCAAGTCTCCGAGAGAAAACAAACTCCCACTGTAATGTTAAAATTGACACCTACAGTTATAATTTCTGAGTAAGCTAGTGAGAAGGCAGAAGGCAAAGAGACATGACTTTCCATTTCGAATTCCAAGCAGAATACAAACAGTCATGTGAGGAAATCTATAAATAATATCATCTTGATATGCAGAGAGAGTTTTTTTTTTAGAGCAAGGGAGAGAGCATATATAGAGAGAATGCAGAATATAGAAGGCAGAGAAGATTAAGAGAAGCTACAGAACAGAGCTGATATCTGAGGTAAATCAGCAAACATTCAGTTTTAGAAAATGAGGAAGTTGGAGCTTCCCTATCAAGTTGCAGCTTGATAGCTGTCAGTTGTAGCTGATTGAGGTTGGAGCCTCCTGTAGGTTGGTGCCTGCAGAAAATTGAAGGGAGTTGGTGCTTCCTTGCAAGTTGTAGCTTGCAGAATTGAGGTAGGAGCCTCCCGTAGGTTGGTGCCTGCAGAAAAACAGTGGTGAGAGGGAGTTGGAGCTTGCCTTTGCATCACAACAATAATAAGATGTGGTTTTCTCCCTTTATGGGTTTCCACTTATATCTGGTGTCTCCGTGCATGATATTTATGTATTGATCTGATATGTATCATTTGCTTAATACCTGCTGCTCTCAAATTAAGTCTACTGCTATATTAAACTAATACTTTCCGATTACATTCTAAGATTACTCTCACATCAAATAGAGTTTTAAATGAAGGTGTAAATAAGTTTATTGAAAATTTTAAAAGATCAGGAATGTATTAAACTGATTCAATTTCCCTCTCGCCTTTTAATCTCCAGGAGGTTCAACAATAATTTCCCGAGGAAAGCTTACAGCTAAAAACCCCATTATCTTCTATTGTATATTATCATGGATCATGAAACAATTACATACAAAACTCCAATCACAAGAGCTCTCAGTACATCAGCTAATTGTCACTTTCATACAAAAATTGGCAAATCACTTGCTCAAATTACTGTCTCCAGACAACCTGTCTCCAATGCGCAATCCCTGCTGATAGAAATCCCTGAATGAATGAAATCTTGCCTACCTTGACTGTGCAATCCTCATGGGCACATCCAATGTGTGTGTGGTTGCATGTGTGCAACCAGATAATGTCACAACTGATAGTCAACTTCCCTTTCACCTAGAGCTCAATTGGGTCTCCATTGGATCTGACATGCATGCAGTTAATAATAGTAAATCTTCAGTTGCATGTGATACCACTAATTGTGAATTAATTAATAATTAATTCACTTGATCTCTCACTAGTGTATCTTCAATTACAACTAGCACAATTGAGTTTAACTCACTTAACTAAGTTAAACTAATTTACAACTTGCACAACTGCACTTCCAACTCTGTTACAACTCGAATCACTTAGTTACAACTCAAGTCAACCTGCATGTCCCACCAACCAACCACTCAACTTAAAATTCACTTAGCTAACTGATTTTCCATTTCAGTTAACTATTTCCAAGTGCTCATTAAGAATAGATTATAGTTTATTTGTCCATCTAAATTAAGGGATAATAAAGATAGATATGCATCTATAAATAGACATACACCTAAAAATAGCCTGAGACCCCTTCCTAGTGTAGTTGCTTAATTTTCACTAGGATATTCTTGTTGAATCTCAACACTCCTCTCAACAAGAAAGGGATTATCCTTCACCCCGATCATGTCTCTATGGTATTTGAATTTTCTCCCCGGTGAGTGCCTCCGTCAAAATATCTCGTGATCCCTAATCTTCCATGGGAATGTACTGAAGCAACATGATTCTCCTCTGCACACAATCTCTGAGATGATGGTACCAGATATCTATATCTTGGATCTATCATGAAACACAAGGTTAATTGAGATTTTAATGCAACTCTAATTATCTCAATGAATCACTGTTGGATCCATATGAGAACCAAACACACCAACTAAGATCTTTCACATCCAGATAGCCTCACATCTAGCTTGACTTGCTGCCATGTATTCCGCTTCTGCTGAATTGAGTGCCACGGATCTCTGCTTCCTGCTGTACCAAGAAACAATTGTAGATCCAATGCTAAAGATCCCCCCTGATGTGCTCTTTCTGTCCGTTGGACTTCCAACCCAATCTGCATCTGTGAAGCCATGCAACTTCACTCCATCCGTCTGTCTGTACCATAAACCATACTCTGATGTGCCCCTCAGGTATCTCAGGACATGCTTCCCCGCCTTCCAAAAGAGCTTGGTAGGCTTAACCATAGCTTGAATCAGCTGGTTAACCGCATAGAAAATGTCTGGTTTCATGTTCACTAGATACATTAGCAAACCCACTAACTGTTGATAGCTAATAGCATCCACTACCTCTCCAGAAGTCTCATCCTCTTTCCTCTAGTTTCCTAGAAGAGGAGTATCCATGGGTTTGCAGCCCTCCATGTTAAACTTACCCAATATCTCCTTTGCATACTTTCCTTGAGAGACAAAAAGTTCACCATCTCGTTGCCATATTTCCAATCCAAGGAAATAATGAAGGAGGCCCAAATCCTTCATTTCAAACTCCCTTGCAAGATCCTCCTTGCATGAGTGTATCAGCTGCTCATCACCAATCAATATTAAATCATCAACATAAAGAACAATTATTAAAAGCTTACCCTCCACCATAATTTGGTATAGGTTTTCATCTGCTTCACTTTTGGTGAAGCCCAGTCCAGTGAAATAGTTGTCTAACCAAGTGTACCAAGCACGGGGTGCTTGCTTCAACCCATACAACGCTCTTTTGAGTCAGCACACATGCGACTCACTGTTGAAGATCTCAAAACCTTCAAGATTCTCTATGTACACCTCTTCCTCAATGGTCCCATTTAGAAATGAATTTTTCACATCCATATGATGAATGCACCAACCCATCTGCGCTGAGAGAGCAAGGATGGATCTTATGGAAGAATACCTTGCGACAGGTGCAAAGGTCTCTTCATAATATATCCCCTCGATCTGTGAGAAGCCTCGGGCCACAAATCTGGCCTTGTATTTCTCCACACTCCCATCAACAACTTGCTTTACCTTGTAGATCCATCTTGAACCTACCATTGATTTATCAACCAGCCATGGAACAATTTCCCAAGCACTGTTTTTGACAATGGAGTCATACTCCACCATTGCATCAACCCAAGTGGGCTCCTCCACTGCTTCCTGAAAGGAATATGGTCTAGTCACAATAAATTGGCTCAGGAGAGCCATGTATCTAGTAAATTGGTCAGGAGACTATCTCTATCTGCGTTGTGAAGTAGAGACTCCTACATTATGTGCAGCATCAAGTCTCAGCCTATCAGCTTCCGTGGTGCGCCTTCTGCCATTTCTGATGGATGGCTCTGCATGAGTGGCTTCCTCCACTCCATAATCCTCCTCCTATGGCTGATCCACATCTAGAGACTCATCTTTGGGAACTAGAAGTTCCTCCTCCGCATGCAAGTCCAGCTCCCTCTCAAGCGACAACGACATGGCTTTCCCCTCATCAAATTTTATATCTCGTCACACAATAGTCATTCTAAAGATAGTTACCGATCAAATGGGAACTATTAACTAAAACAAGAACTCTAACAAAAAAAACATCAAAAAACCATGAAAAAACAAGCCGAAAACGACAAGTTGTATTCTGGAATAACTTCTTCTTCTTATTTTTTATTTTTATTATTTTTTTCATTAATTAATTAATCAATTTATTTTTCGGGGTAAATTTCAACATTTTTAAAAAATGGAAGAAAAAGCCATTTTTTTGTTTTGTTTTGTGCAAAAAACACCCCGAAAACGAAAAGTTGATGATGATGATGATGGTTAACGTCCACTAAGACCAATCTTTGGTCTATTAGACCTAAAGAAAAGAGTTATTTAGGTCCTCTCTTTTTTTCGGGGTAAATTTTCAACATTTTTAAAAATAGATGTAAAAACCAATTTTTTTTTTTACAAAAAACACCCTGAAAAACGAAAAGTGCTGAAACAAAAATTTTATAATAATAAAAATTTATATATATATATATATATATATATATATATATATATATATATATATATATATATATATATATATATATATATATATATATATATATACATATATATATATATATATATATACATATATATATATATATATATACATACATATATATATATATAATTGAAAAAAAAAACAATTTCATTATATATATATGTTTTTTTTTTTTTAAAATTTAAAATTAAAAAAAATTAAGAGAAAAAAATAATTAATAAAAAAAGCATTTTAAAATTAAAATTTAAAAATATATTAAAAGTTAAAAAATAAAAAATAAAAAAAACAAAAACAACAAATTAAAAAAAAACAAATAAATTTAAAAAAAATAAAATTAAATTAAAATATACAAATTAAATTTAAAAATAAAAATTAAATTTTTATTAGATTAAAAACAAAAAATTTAAATTTGAAAATAAAAATTTAAATTTAAAAAATATATTAAATTTTAATAAATTTAAAATTTAAAAACTACAATTGAAAAAAAAAAATTAAAAAAAAAATTAAAAATTATAAATGAAAAAGTAAAATAAATAAAAATAGTAAACTTAAGAAAATTATTAAAAAAATAAATTTTAAAAAATTAAATTAAATTAAAAATATAAGAAATAAATTATATATATTTATTAAATTAAATTAAAAAATATATATTCTACATCTTATTAAATTAAAAAAAAATAATATTAATCTAAAACATTACATTTAAAAATAAATAAATAAATAAATAAATTTTAAAATTAAAAAAAAAAAAAATCAAAATAAAAGAACATTTAAAATGAAAATTAAAAAATAAAATAAAAATCAATTAAAAATGGAAACAAATAAATAAATAAAAAATATTAATGAAAATAAATAAATAAATAAATTAATTTAAAAAATAAAATTGATTTAAAATATAAAAGATAATTTAAATAATTTTTTTTTTTATGTAATTAAAAAAAAACAAAATAAAAAAAATATTAAATTTAAATAAAAAATTAACAAAAATTATTAAATTTTATTAAATTAAATTCAAAAATTAATATTAAATTTAATAAAATTAAATTAAAAAATAAATATTAAATATAATAAATAATAATAAAAATTAAAAAAAAATTATTGAAATTTAATTAAAAAAAATCAAATTAAAAAGAAATTATTTAATTGCGCCGCCTAGGTTGCGGCGGGGGCCAGTGGCTAGGCGGGCGGGGTTGGTTGCATCTCCCTGCCCACCATACGACGGACCACGCTGCGACCTGGGTGGGAGGTCGATTCTAGGAATCAGCCTCCTGGGTCGATTTCGGGAATCAACCTCCCCATGTCAATTCTGGGAATCACCCTCCCTAGGTCGATTTCCGAAATCGACCTCCCCAGGTCGATTCCTAGAATCGGCTTCCCGAGGTCGATTCCCATAATTGACCTTCCAAGTTCGATTCCCAGAATCGACCTCCCCAGGCCGATTGCAGGAATCGACCTCCCAATGTCGATTACCAGAATCGACCTCCCCAAGTCAATTCTCAGAATCGACCTCCCCAAGTCGATTCTGGGAACCAACCTCCCTAAGTTGATTATGAGAATCCACCTCCTGTCACCACTTGGGCGGTGCAATTAAATATATATATATTTTTAATTCAAGTTTATTTATTTATTTTAATAATTTTTTTTGTTTTTAATAAAAAAAATTTAACTTTTTTATTATTTATTATATTTCATATTTGCTTTTTTAATTTAATTTAATATTTTATTCTAATTTTTAATTTATTATTATTTTTAAATTTATTTATTAAATTTTAATTTGAAAAATGCTTTCTTTCCATTTTAAAATTTTTAAAATGATTTAAGTTTTAAAAACAATTATATATATATATATATAATTAAAATTATTTGAAAATGTTTTTTCTTATTTTTTGTTTTCTAATCTTAATTTTTATTTTAAAATTTCTATATATATTAATATAATGTTTTATTATTTTAAAAAATTTATTTTTATTTTCTTATTATTATTATTTTTTTAAATTTTAAATTTTAAAATTTAAATATTTTTTATTTTTATTTCTTAATTTTAATTGTCTTTAAATTTTCTATTTTAATTTTTTTTCTAATTATATATATATATTTTTAATAACTGAGAAAAAAAATGTTTTTGATGTATTTTTATTTTATTGGTTTAGTTTTGTTTTCTTTAAATTATGTGTATTTTTGAATTTTTTCCCATTTTTTATTTAATTTTCGAAATTTTTTGTTTTTTTTTTTAAATTTATTTATTTTTGTTTTTACAAATTAATATTGTTTTATTTTTACATTTTTATTGGTTTTTTTATTATTATTTTTGTTATGTTTTTCTTATCTTATTTGTAAGTTTTTATTACCAACATGAAAATTACAACTTAAAAAAAAATGGTCGATGATGCATCAACACTTTTCAAAATTAGCATGAAAATTACTAACATTTTAAAACAAATGTTCATACTTCATAAATAAATAAATTAAAGTGTAAAAAATATGCAAAAAAAAAAATGGGGAGATTCTGCATCACCAGTTTTCAAAATCGGGTGCTTTTTTTGCTACCTCAAAAAAGTAGGTACCAGTTCAGTTAGCTATTTGATCGGTAACTATGTTTCTGCTGTTTGGCAAATACACACGATAATTATGGGGTGTTTCTGTGTAGCCCACAAAAATCCCAACTTTAGTAGTCGGCTCTAGCTTCTTCCTGGCATCCTTGGTCACATGTACATAAACAGATGAGCCAAAAATTTTAAAGTGTGAAACATCCAGTTTCTTACCAGTGAAAGCTTCTTCAAGTGTACTCATGCCAAGTACACTATAAGGACAATGGTTTTGCACATAAACCGCAGTGTTGCATGCTTCTGCCCACAAATGCATTGGTAAGCCCTGATCACATAACATCACTCGTGCTTCACCCATGATCGTTATGTTCTTCCTCTCTGCGACCCCATTCTACTATGGGTTATGAGACACTATGAGTTCTCTTCGAATTCCTTCTTTGTTGCAGAAGTTCTTGAATTCGTTAGAGATGTATTCTCCGCCATTATTTCGCTTAAGAGCCTTTACTTGCTTCCATGGATCTTTCTATGCCTTAAACTCACATTTAGAGAATGTTTGATCTTTCTTCTGCATGAAGAAGATCCAACATTTACGAGAAAAGTCATCAACAAATATTACATAGTACTTATGTTTTTCTGTTGAAGCAATTGAGAACGGTCCACACACGTCTGTGTGAAATCTCTCAAGGATCCCCAAAGCACGGTTCTCCTTCTCATGAAAGGTGGAATTTACATACTTCCCCATGGTGAAACCCTTGCACTGATCTAACTGAGCAAGTGTTCCCATTGGAAGTCCAGCAGATATTTGTTGCATAACTTTCAAGGCTCCATGATGAAGACGACCCAATTTCCTATGCCATAATTTGCCCTCATCCCGGCTCACCATTTTCTTCGCCTTGCCCACTATAGCATTGCAACCATCTACCTCCAGCTTGTAGATATTCTTAACTTGAATCCCTATCCTATTGGCTTGACCCATTGTTTTATGTCGCAGGAAAGATTTTCCATCACTAAAAACAACGTCATAGCCTCTGTCCTCCAACATTGCGACTGAGACCAAATTTTTCTTCAGACCTAGTACATGCATAACATATTTTAATTGAAATGATTTACTTGAATCCCTCTGAAAGGTAATGGTACCAATCCCGATATCACTGTACCATCTGTCATCGCCCATATCAATATGCATCTAGTGATCTTTCTCCTCCAAGTCACTGAAAAGTTCCTTATCTCCCGTCATGTGAAAGGAAGCGTCACTATCCAAATACCACATTGATCCCATTGCACTTGATACCATGCATGCAATCAAGGAGAAGTCAAGCTCAAATTGCGAGGCAAGGGCCTCACACACTACAGCTCCAACAACCTTCTTGTTCTTCTTCTTTTGTGGACAGTTTGTAGCAAAATGCCCATGTTCGTGACAATGAAAACACTTCACCTTGAACATGTCCTGCTTCTTGCCTTTAGACTCGGATTTATAATTGAATTTATTCCCCTTCCATTTCTTTGCCTTGGGAGCCAAAGCACAATCCTATTCATCATCATGCTTTTATGAAGAGCCATCTTTGGTGTTCGCCTGAACTCCTCATGCACTAGATCCAACCATAGTTGTTCCCAATCCAACAACTTTTCTTGTCCGTTGATAGAGTCTTCATAACTGTGCCAACTCTTAGGAAGTCCCAAGAGAGCCAAACTCACCAAATCATCATCAACAATTGTTGTTCCCACACTCCCTAGTTCATCTCAACATTGGACAAACTTTGTGAGATACTTTGGAATGGTGTCACCCTTTTCCATCTTGATCTTCCTGAGTTTATCTTTGAGCGCCAATTTCCTATGGTCGCTGCTACTTTGGAATAGATTTGTCAAAGCCTTCCACATAGCATATGGTGTGGCTTTACCATGGAGGATTGAGACAATGTGGTCTCGTAATCCCTCCAATAAGATCCTCCTCGCCTTTTCCACTTTCTTTTTCCATGCATCAAGATTGGCAGCATCTGCAACATCTGGCTTAGGAACATCTTTTTCAATGAATTTCTTCAATTCATTGTCTTCGAGTACTGCCTCCATCATGTCCTTCCAAGAAATGTAGTTCAAGCTGTGCTCGAGTGTATACTCTAACCTCAAGCCATTAAAAGCCATTTAGATCTTGAATCAATTGTAGCACCAAGAAAGTCTTTTTCCAAATTCGAATTCTATCCACCAACAAAATCAACTCTTGCTTCACTTCTGCAATTTCCTTTGCTTTGATACCATGTAGAAATTATACAATATGCTTATATATCTTGGATTCACTTGATCTAACAATATGATAAAGTTAAATATTGAATCACTTCTACAAATCTTTGTGGAAGTAAAAACACAATCGCCAACTACAATATCATGAAGAAAGATCAATCACACACAACATGGATAATTTCCTGGGGAAAGCTTATAGCTAAAAACCCCACTATCTTCTATATTATATTATATCATGGATCATGAAAAATTACATACAAAACTCAGATTAAAAGAGCTCTTAGAACATCAACTAATTGTCTCACACTATCATGCAAAAATTGGCAAATCACTTGCTCAATTTACTGTCTCCAGACAACCTACCTCCACTGCGCAATCCCTGCTGATAGCAATCCATGAATGAATGAAATCTTGCCTGCCTTGACTACACAATCCTCATGGGAACATCCAATATGTGTGTGGTTGCATGTGTGCAACTGGATTATGTCACAATTGATAGTCAACTTCACTTTCACCTAGAACTAAACTGGGTCTCTAATGGATCTGACATGCATGCTGCTAATAATAGTAAATGTTCAGTTGCATGTGAGACCACTAATTGTGAATTAATTAATAATTAATTCACTTGATCTCTCACTAGTGTATCTTTAGTTACAACTAGCACAACTGAGTTTAACTCACTTAACTGAGTTAAACTACTTTACAACTTGCACAACTGCACTTCCAACTCTTTTACGACTCGAATCACTATGTTACAACTCAAGTCAACCTGCATGTCCCACCAACCAACCACTCAACTCGAAATTCACTTAGCTAATTGATTTTCCACTTCAGTTAACAATTTCCAAGTGCTCATTGAGAATAAATTATAGTTTATTGTCCATCTAAATTAAGGGATAATAAAGATAGACATGCATCTACAAATAGACATGCATTATATAAATAGATTATGCACATACATATATAAATAGACATACACCTAAAAATTGCCTGAGGCCCCATCCTAGTGTAGGTGCTTAATTTTCACTAGGATCTTCTTGTTGAATCTCAACAGGAAACAAAACGTGAGTTACAATAGGATATTATTCATTGCTTAGATGAAGATATGTTTGGGATGTTTCTAACTAAAGAGGAACATGATGAGTCTAGTCATGATTTGGAGAAGAATGAGGGACGATCTGATTACTTAAAGCATTATCAACATGCCATCTTTGAAATGCAGAAACAATACAATTTGAGAAACATGAATGTCCCCATTACAACAAACAAAGCTCACCCAAAGAAAGATGTTCCTAAAGCAACTGAGCCAAAGAAGGATACACCACCACCACCTCCTGTCAAATAAGTTGAAAAAGCCTCATCTACTTTCAGTTTAGAAAATGAGATCTCCAAACTAAAAATTCCAGTTCCCTTCGGAGAAATTATCAAGGTCACTAAATATAGAATTAAAATTTTCAAGATGTTAAACTCTCAACCTGGACCTTCAGACATCCTCAATTGCAAGAAGATCATCCCACCATTTTCCTAGGACCAATGGTAGAAGATGAAAAAAATGATGAAGTTCCTCCTTTTTATGTAAGTCTAAATATTCATGATATGACTTTGCACAATGCCATGTTAGACTCAAGAGCTTCTCACAACCTTATGCCTAAGGTGATTATGGAAATGATGGGTTTAGAGATCACTAGACCTTACAAAGACATGTTTTCTTTTGATTCCAAGAGAGTCCAATGCATAGGTCTCATTAAAGATGTTGTTGTTGGCCTAACACAAGTACCTGCTATAACACTGGTGATGGACATAGTGGTAGCTGACATTACTCCGAGGTTTGGTATGCTTTTATCCAGATTTTGGGCAGCCAAAATTAAAGGGACTTTGTAGATGGATATGACATATGCCACCATTTTGGTTTTTGGTGAGAAAAGGAGGCTGTATAGAGAAAGTATGATGGCTTACATGGTGAGTAGTAAGGATAAGCCTCAAAATTTTCCTATTTATGCAGTTGAAACTGAATTGGGGTCCTCATTTTTGTTTAATGAACTTACTGATGAGGCAGAAATTGAAGAAAAGACAGAAAATCAACAAGCAGAAAATCAGGGATGTGTTGAGGAAAATGGAGAAGGTTGGTGGCTTTTACACTTTGATGGCTCTACTAGAAGAGAGGGGGTTGGAGCAGGGATATGGATTACTACTCATAATGCTAAAATTAAATTTTTCTCTTTCAAACTTAAATTTGACTGTACAAACAATATGGCAGAGTATGAGTCACTGTTTTTGGGTGTAGAGACTTTGAAAGAATTAGGCACCAAAAATATATCAGTGTGTGGTGATTCAAAGTTACTGATTAAGCAGGATGAAGGGTCTTACCAAACCAAGGATGTAAGAATGAGGGAATACAAAAAATTAATCATTGAAATGCTGGGGAATTTCCAGGAATATGCTTTCATTAGCAAAACTAGAGACCAAAATTCAGTAGCTAATTCTCTAGCTGTCTCTACAAGTTTATTTGTCATCCCTACTCATACTAGTGAGAAATATGAGGTTGAGTTCAGACATAGGCCAACAATCCCTAATAACATCATTCATTGGCAAGTGTTTGATAATGACCAACAAGTTCGAAAATTCTTTGAAATGAAGGAGGAATTTGAGAATATCCAAGTAGATCAACAAAATATGTTTGTTGAAACGAAAGTCAATCCTGAAGTCTTGCAGCTGAAAAAAATTGTATTCTGAAAGGCCTATTCCCCTTGAGAAACTATTTTATCAAAATGATGTTTTCAAATCTCCCAGAATGTAGGCTGATGATGAAGAGGTGGAGACTTGCAATCTTGGTGCAACAAAAGTGCCTAAAATGGTCAAACTTTCTAAGTTTATTTATATGGAGATGAGACAGAAGTATGTGGATATGATGAAGAAATATATTGGTGTTTTTGCATGGAGCTATGCTGATCTGAAAAGGTATGATCCTAGCATTATTCAACATACTATTCCCATTAAAGAGAATGAAAAAACTTTCAAGCAGAAGTTGAGAAGAATTAATATTTTTCTCATGCCCTTGATTGAGAAAGAGATTAAGAAACTTTTTGATGCAAAGATCATTGTCCCTATAAGGTTTTCAAAATGGCTTGCTAATCTAGTACATGTCAGAAAGAAGAGTGGTGAGATTAGAATTTGTATTGACTTTAGAAATATGAGCAAGGAATCTCTGAAGGATAACTACCCTCTTCCCAAGATGGATCAGATTTTGCAGAATATTGTTGTCTCTCAAATAATTTCCATGCTTGATGGTTTTTCAAGTTACAATCAAATATTGGTACATCCAAAAGATGAGGAGAAAACTTCTTTGACCACGCCATGGGGAACATTCATGTATGCCAATATGCCTTTTAGTTTAATGAATGTAGGGGCAACCTTCCAGAGGGCGATGTATATTTCTTTTGCTAAGGAGAAAGACAAATCAGTTGTGGTATATTTGGATGACATAACTATGTTTTCAAGAAAGGAAGAAGAACACTTGAAACATTTGGAGAAAACTTTGTAGAAATGTAGAAAATTCGGTATCTCTCTTAATCCCACCAAAAGTGTCTTTGCTCTAACTTCTAGAAAATTGTTAGGAAACATCATATCGAAATATGGAATAAAGATTGATCCTAATAGAGTCAGTGCAATTCAGAAGATATACTTGCCAAGGAATAGGAAAGAGATTCAGTATTTTCTTGGAAAGGTAAATTTTGTTAGAAGGTTTATCCCAAACTTTGTTGAGATTGTCAAGAAAATTTACAAGATGTTAAAGAAGGAATCTGATGTTAAGTGGAATGTTGAAGCTAGGAAATCAATTGAAGAAATAAAGAAAGCCCTCAATCAAGCCCTAATGCTTATAAATCCTGATTTCTCAAGTGAATGTATAGTTTTTACATTTGCTTCTGAAAATACCATTGCTGGAGTTTTATTGCAGAAAGGGAAGCAAGGTGGTGAGCAACCTATTTCCTTTTTTAGTAGGACACTTGCCAAGTTTTAATTGAAGTATAATAACTTGGAAAAACAGGCATATGCTTTAGTCAAAGCTCTTAAAGATGTCATAATTTACATTCTGCATTCTCACATTATTGCATTTGTGCCTAACACTGTGGTTAAAGATATTTTGACGCAAGCTGATCCTGATGGAAATAGAGGGAAATTGATTGCCACTTTGTTGGAAAATGACATAGAAATTAAGCTTACCAAGTTGGTGAAGGGGTAGGGATTATAAAAACTGATGGTACAGTCAAATTTTGAATGTTTAGACATGAATTTCATTGCATAAATTTCAGAGCTAATAGAAGAGGAAGAATTGGTCCCTATTAAAGAGAAATTCATCTTGTCTAAATGGTACAGAGATGTGATATTTTTCCTACATCAACATAAAACCCCTCCTCAATTGACTAAGTCCAATTCAGGGTTTGTGAAGATGAAATCATTGAGATGTTTCATTTTGAATAAAAATTTGTATTGGAAGGATACCAAGGGAATTATTTTGAATTTTTTGATGGAATGTGAGGTTGAGAAAGTCATTAAAGAGTTCCATAATTGAGATTGTGGAGGACACCATTACTAGAAAGCCAAAACCAGCAAGATGCTCAGAGCAGGGTATTATTTTCCTACCATGTTTAAGGACATCTACAAGAAGATCACTGCATGCCATGAATGCCAAGTTTTTGATGGTAAGAAGAAGCTGATTTCATTACCTTTGAAACCAATATATGTTGAAGCTCCTTTCCAGAAATGGGGGCTGGAATTCATTGGTGAAATACACCCAACATACTGAGGGCAGCATCACTGGATTTTGACAACCACAAATTATTTCACTAAGTGGATCAAAGCAGTCCCAACTAGGCAGGATACTAACTCAATCATCATTCAATTTTTGGAGAATAATATTTTGTCTAGGTTTGGTTGTCCTATGAAGATTATTACTGATAATGCACAAGATTTTAAATCCAAAAGATTAATTATCTTTTTTCATCAATATCATATCACTCTTGGTCATTCCAAAGACTATTATGCTCAAGGTAATGGCCTAACAGAATCATCCAATAAAAGCATAGTGAGGATCATCAAAAAGGTACTGCAAGAAAACAAGAGATCATGGAATCTAAAGTTGAAGTTTGCTCTGTGGGTTGATAGAGTTTTCACAAAGTGATCCATTGGTACATCTCCGTATGGATTGGTATATGGAGCTGAAGCTATCTTTCCCACTTCTTTGGGGGTTCCGGTAATGAAACTACTGCAAGGACTTGAAGAGGAGCCTAATTCCATCCAAAGGAGGATAAAGCAGCTCATAGCTTTATAGGAGAAGAGGGAAGAGGTGTATGACAATCATCAAAAATCACAAAACAAAGTGAAGAAAAATTTTGACAGAAAAACTAAAGAAGAAAATTTCCAAATCCAAGATGTATTTCTGAAATGGGAAGCCAAAATTGAGGAAAAGGGGAAGCATGGAAAGTTTGAGAACATATGGAAGGGGCCATTTGTGATAGCTGCATACCATGGCAAAAACACTTTTATGCTTCAAGAGATGGATGGACAGATGTGTGGAGGAGGACCTGTCAATGGCAGGTTTCTAAAGCACTATTCTTCCTAATTCCTTTTACTGAATTTCACTCCATTGTACATATCTAATTTGTTGTTATGATGTTTTGATAATAAAGATGAGTTCATCATCAAGCTTGAGCCCGAGGAGAAGGCCCAAAGAGTTTGAAGAAGTCTTCATCGATTTTAGGAAATTTTTGTTTTTTGAAGAAAGGAACTAGAGCTACAATTTCTTTGTTGTACCACAGGGGCACACCATCCCCAGTGGAGCCACTGTTATCACACATTTTTATTTTATTTTTATTTATTTATTTATAGGGTCATTAACCTAGGTTTTATTTTGTCTCATAAGGTTGGTTCATGAAATTGATGAGAAATTGATGAAATGTTCTTTATCCTAAGTCTAAAACACTCCATTAGTCATGTCATCCCAATCATATCTATCAAGTTCCACCTTAGGCTCACATGCATTGTTTCAAATTGACGTAGTGGCGACCAGTCTATTTTTTCATGGTTCTGTAGCAAATATAACTGCAAACATGCACATTTCTCTATGGAATCACCTGACTAGTCTGTAGCGAATCTGCCAGTTTTATAACTGAATACGTTGTGGAATCATGTTTTTCTGCACCAAAACAAAGGATGATGAGATGTCAGTTTTCTAATGGTTTAGGATAAAGGTGAGGTCATGTAATCAGTTATCACAATCATCCAAGCATGCAAAATCGTAAGTACCATCCATCATTACCTTTTCACCCCTCCCATTTGTCATCATTCCTTCCACATTTGAAATTCATTTTTAAAACTCATCTCCAAAGCACATCCCTGTCATCTTCCCTTTGAGCTTTGCATGCACCCACTGATTATCATCTTCGAAGAGTCTATTCCTATAGCAAGCAGCTTGTTGTTCAATATTTTACCTTGTAGGTGTCATAGTTCAAGAAGGAAGCATGGTTATAAAAGGAGATGGATATGAAGAAGAAAACGAACAAAGGGGGCTCCTATGTGAGATAGGAACCCATGGACCTTAAGCTACTCAATGAATACCGCAGCTTTGTGGAAGCCTTCAGCAACGTCGAATGCCTGAAATTATGTCAAAATCTCCAAGGTGTTCATGCTCAGATATCAAATTATTTTGCAGTAAATTTCACAGGCACAACTTCGAAGGCAGGGGTTCTAAATTTTACAGTGTCACTCGAGAAAATTTTTGAAGCCACATAGATACCAAGAGAGGGTGAAGAGTGGTTCAAAGCCACTAAGGTCAAGATGCAGAGTTGTGATGAATTTGTAAAACCAGAACACATTGGAGCTGACATGGCATCTGGGATTCCAAGGAGTTACATGAAGGAGAATTATTCCAATTCGCTATTTGTGATTCAAAAGTACTTTACCTGTGAGGGGATATTTCATATGGTTTTCCTATACCATTTCAGGCTTATACTACACTTCAATGGTAAGCAGTCTCTTGATCTTCCCTTTTTCTTGTTTAGGAGCTTAGGGAAAATGTCTAATAAGGTTCAGGCTAGGGAAAAAAGCAGCGACACATCAATTTTCCACCATGGTTTGATTAAAATCCTAGTGCTGGAGGAGTTAAAGAAATTAAATAGAGTGTGGGCTACTTTTCTTTTCCTCAGTGGTTATGAGGTTGATTCAGTGACACCCAAGAAAACCCCAAAGTCAAAAGCTAGTCCATCAAATAAAAATGATAAATCTGCAACTGAGATAGAGGGTGGCCATGAAGAAGAGTTAGAGCCCATTATAGAGCCAATGGATATTGAAACAAAACCTGTACAAGAGGAAGAAATCCCATAGCCTTTACCTACAAGCAACAAACAAAATATCAGTCAAAATAATAACCAGAAGTCAAACAAGTGGAAAGGCAAACCATGAAGACATCCTTCAAGCTATAGATATTGAGGAAACTCCAATGGTTAGAGTTGAGGATATTGAAGGTGACAAGAAGAAAAAGAAAGGTAAGACTGCTAAAAAGCTTGATTTTGTAGGAGAAGATGCAAGTTTCATCTTTCAACCAAGGAAACCACTCACTAGGCTGCAACTTGCAAAGGGTATCATGGAAAATAAGAAGACAAGAGATTCTAACAAAGGAAATTAGCCTATCACAGAAGATATTATTTATTTGTCTCCAACATCAGAGGAAGTCTTTGTGCAAAGGAAAGGTAAAGAGGAGATGGTGGAAAAAACTGAAGTGCGGGTACTAAATGAGCAGTTAACAGAGGCTAGAGAAGAGGTCATTGAGATAAAATTAGAGTTACATGAAGCCAACGTAGACAGTGTTGAGATTCAACAAGAAAATTTCAGCACCCACGCATAGTGCATTAAGCACCTACACTAGGGTGGGGCCCACAATGCTATTTTTGGTGCATGTCTATTTTAGTTATCCCTTAATTAAGATGGACAATAAAATGTAATCTAGTCTCAAAAATAACTTGTAATAGTTAACTCAGAGTGATAAACTTAGTTAGCTAGTGGATTTAGAGTTAAAGGTAGTTGGTAAGGCATGCAGAGTAATTCTATTTGTAACAGAGTTCGAAGTGCAGTGGTGCATTAGTTAATGCAGGTTGTAATCAATTTAACTCAGTTAAGTGAGTTAAACTAAGTTGTGGTAGTTGTCACTGCTTGATACACTAGTGAGAGATCAAGTGAATTAAATATTCATTAATTCACAATGAATGATCTCACATGCAACTGAGGATTTACTATTATTAGCTGCATGTATGTTAGATCAAGTGAAGACCTAGCTGAGATCTAGGTGAAAGTGAAGTTGAATATCAATTGTAGGATTATTGGGTTGCACCCATGCAACCAAACACCCATTGGAGTGACCATGATACTTGCACAGTCAAGGAAGGCCAAAATTCCTATATTTTAAGGATTGCGTTCACTAGGGATTGCGCAAGGCAGGCGGGCTATTTGGAGGCAATAAATTGGCTAAGTATTGGTAAGTTTTTGTATGACAGTGTGATACAATTAGCTGAGTACTGGAGGGCTCTTGTGAGAAGAGTTTTGTATATAATTGTTTCATGATCCATGCTGAATATACAATAGAGGATAGTGGGGTTTTGAGCAGCAAGATTTCCCCAGGAAATTATCTGTGTTGTGTTTTATTTGATTCTTCTTTGCTTCATGTGATTGGCGATTGTGTTTTTAATTCCACAAAAGATTTTTAGAAGTGATTCAGTGTTTAACTTTAGTACATTGTTAGATCGGGTGAATCCAAGATATACATGCATGTTTGTATAGTTTCTACAGACAAAAAGCTGATGGAATATTTCAAAGAAGAAGTAAATGACTAGCTAAACCAATATGATGAATCATTAACCAATGCCAAGAAGCTACTGAAAAGGACACTTCCTTTGAGAAGGGTAATGAAGCACACCGGAAACATAAACTTATGGTTACAATATGAAAGGAAGAAGCTCAAAAGCAGGTCAAAGAGTTAGAAGATCAAATGGAGATGATACAGGTAGAATTGAAGAAAAGAGGCCTTAAAATCACAGTGATAAATGAACTTGAAGAGATTCAGCCTCATACTACTAAAGATGAAGTTCCCAAAGCTTGAAGAGTAGACCTAACACAATTTTGACAATTTTTCAACACTCAGGAATCAGAATTTCCAGATCTAAAAGTAAAAAATTGAAGAAAAAGGAAAATTTTTGAGTTTTCTGCCAATTAGGAAATTTCGTAGTGAATCCCAGGCTTGAAGCCTAGATTTCACTACGAAATCCCTGTAGGTGACTTTTTGTTGAAAATCACAGTTTTTGTTGAAATCAAAAGGGGAGAAAGTTTTTATTCAGCAAATTTTGTCCAACAAACATCTTCAAATCAGAAAAGAAGGCTAACCATTGGCATAAATAGGTGAAGTGGATTTGCTACAAAATCATGCTACGAAATTGCCTTGTTTTCCCCTGTTTCTGCAGCGAGCAAGATTTGGTAGCAATTTTGTGTTTTGAAGTTCCATTGGAGGTTAGCCAACCACATGGAAAGTTTAAAGAGTATCAGTGGAACATTCCAACAGAGGTTTGGTCTTCAAAAAAGTTGTCTTTTTTACCAGCTCAGCATAAAGACAGTCAGCGAATAGCATGACACCACTTTCCTTAAAAATAGGATGACCGTTTTCCTAGTTTAATGGTAGTAGTAAGGTCTTAATCATGGTTAATACCACTTAAGCACATAATCATCCTCGATGTAAATAGCTTGTCTTTCCAGTTAGTATATGTAATAAATAAGATGTAGAGTCCTAATAGGTATCTAAGTGATAAATTCATTAGGTGTCTTTTTCATTCCCTACTATCTAGTTTCTTGTTAAGATAGGTGTCAACACAAGTAGTTCGATGATCTGACCATGTGGGCAGATCCAATGTAAGTTGACTAAAGCCTATTAACAGGCAGAACTTCGAAGAATACAGGGTTGGAGAATGTTATTCTACACTACTCCTATTGTAAAGTTTTTTTATGATCAGTAATATACAATGTCTATGTTTTTCTTCTTCACCTGAGATTCATTTGGTGTTCCATTAGAATTTATCCTATGGATCTTATTATTTTTCTTTCAGTATCTTGAGTTTGATTACTCAGAATTCATGTACATCATGCTCTGACTTCCTTTGAACATTAAGGTATTGTATATCTGTGTGTGTTTTACTTTCATTGAAACATCTACATGCCTCAGCTTCCATAAGGAGAATCATGTTACTGAATTTCCAAATGCTGACTCCATAAGCCCAATGGTAGTAAATCCTATACATTTTCACTTGCATACAAACACATTCAAGACACTATTATAGAGTTAGCCATATGATTGAATCATAATTAAGAAAATCATAATTACTTTTTGAGAGAACCCTCTATAGCTGAAAAGGCTAATTTTCAGTCAGAAGCTGGTTTGAAAGAGTTACTCTTTGTTTTCTGGTGGAGCATCCCATATTTACCAACTTAGTGATAACAGAAGGATCATATTCAACATGTTGACAGGGTGCTCAAACTATTGAAGGATAAACAATCATATGCAAAAACCTCCAAATGTTTCTTTTGAGTACAGGAGGTGGAATATCTAGGTCATATTGTATCTCATGAGGGTGTTAAGGTAGACCCTAACAAAATTAAAGCCTTTAAGGAATGGAAAATCCCCACAACCATAAAGCATATGCGAGGATTTCTCGAGTTGACAGGGTATTATAGCAAGTTTGTTAAGAATTATGGGTGAATAGAAGAACCTCTAACAACATTACCAAAGAAATATGCATTTTCTTGGACTCTGGAAGCAACTAAGGCCTTTGAACAAATTAAAGAGGCAATGTGCCAAGCACCAATCTTAGATATGTCAGACTTCACAAACACCTTCATTATGGAATATGATGCCTCAGGAAATGGAATTGGTGTTGTTTCAATGCAGGAAGGAAGACCCATTACTTTTGAAAGTTGTCCAATCAAAGGAAAGTATCAAAAAAAGCCTATTTATGAGAAGGAAATGTTGGAAATACTAGTATGCACACTTAAGAAATGGTGAAATTACCTAATGGGAATACACTTTAAGATAAAAAAAAATCATGATAGTCTTAAATACTTTTTAGAACAAAGATTATATTTCAAAGAGCAGCAAAAATGGGTCACAAAGATGTTGGGTTATGAATTTGAAATCATCTACAAAATTGGAAGGAAAATTTTGTTGCAGATGCACTCTCAAGAAAAGATAAGGATGTGGAAGCATTTCTTTGTGCCATTTCTATTATTCAACTAGATTGGATAACCCAAGCAAGGGATGAATGGAAGAATTATGAAGAAGTGTGGGCACTCAATCAAAAGTTGCAGCAAGATCCAAATACATATGATATATTTAGCTGGAAAAATGATTCATTATGGTACAAAGATCGCTTATATATTTTTAATAGTTCCCAAATAAAACAAAATATTCTTTTGGAATCGCACACCTCTCCCTTAGGATGGAACTCGAGATTTTAAAAAACTTACCACAGGGTTAAGAAGGATTTTGTTTGGGATGGCTTTAAATCCGATAGTCAAAATTTTGTGGCGGAATGTTTGGTTTTCCAACAAAATAAAGTTGAGACAATTAAGACCTCGATTCTATTACAACCTTTACCCATTCTAAGTCAACATTGGGAGGAGGTTTCAATGGATTTTATCATAGGTTTACCCAAGTCCAAAGGAAAGAGTGTCATCATAGTGGTAGTTGATAACTTACCTAGTATGAACACTTTTGTGCATTATCGCATCCATTTAAATCCAATATAGTTGCTATTGCATTTATGGAAACAATTCAAAAGCTGCATAGAAAACAATAGATTATTGTAAGTGACAGAGATCCCATTTTCATTGGAAATTTTTGGACGGAATTATATTCTTGTCTGGGTACTCAATTAACTCAGATCTCATCTTATCAACCTCAATCTGATGGGAAAGTTGAGATAGTGAACAAATGTTTGGAAGGATATCTTCGTTTCTTTGTATGTAATAAATAGACAAAATGGGTCAAGTGGTTACCTTTGGTTGAATGGTGGTATAACACTTCCTTCCATACTGCAGCAAAAATGACCCCATTTATGGCACTTTATGGATATCATCCACTGTCCATCATATCATATTTAAGAGAAGGTTCAAGCAATGGAATATCACATCGAGAATCAACAACAAGTTATCCAACTATTAAAGGATAACCTCACTTGGGCGTAGAATCGAATGAAACAACAGGCAGATCAACATCACAATGAAAGAACTTTTGATGTAGGTGAATGGCTATTTTTACAGCTACAACCATACAAAAAATGTCCCTCAAGAAAGCCAAGAAGGATAATAAATTATCACCAAAGTATTATGGTACTTACAAGGTGTTGCAAAAGGTTGGTATTATGGGATACAAATTGGAGCTTCCCCCATATTCTCTAGTGCAAACATTTTTCCATGTTTCATGCTTACAGAAAGTTATAGGTGACAAGCTCTAGGTTCAAACAATATTTCCAGAACTTGACGAGGAAGGAAAAATCATATTGGAACCTGAAGCTGTTGAAAATGCAGCAAGATGATGGAGCTTAGTGAAATGAAGTCGCCTTCACTAAGTGGGCCCGCAGGCAAATTCTGGCGCAAAATCTATTTTTAGACATATGGAGCATGGTTCGGGGATTCCAGTTTGAGATTCTTGAAGTATGTGTCATGCTGGTAAAAATAGATGAGACTCTATTTTTGAGGTCAAAGAGGTCGAAGTCTATTTTTAGACTGCCTCTCCTTAAAACAGGGAAGTCAAATATTATTTACCCTTAATAATATTTAGACTATAAACACCAGTTTACTCTCTTGGAGCACTTCAGTTCGAGCTACAGAAGTGGCTCATGCATCTGACAGAGGAATCACGTGGTTCCCAAGGGTTTGATGGCATCATGCATGGTTGACTTTAGTTGGACTTCAGTGGCAGAAGTTTGGAGGAGTTAATGAGACAAATAGTGGAGTTGTGTTCTGTTTATTTTAGTTGAACTAGTTGAGATTAGTTTAACTAGCTAATCAATTAGTTATGAGTGGAGTGAATTAAATATTATTTAATTCATTAATTAGTAACTCGTTATTCAACTCAAGAACACATCAGTTCACTACAGTGCATGATCAGTTCAGTGGAGACCAGTGAAAGAGGTAGATGAAAGGGTGGAGTTAGCTATCGGTTGTGACTATACTGTTGCTATTTGCAACACACAGATAGGTGGAGTAAGCCCATGAGGATTGCGCAGTTCAGGCTGGTGGTTTATCTATATAAAGAGGCTATCCCATAGCATTGAAACACGCAATAGAGGCAAGGCAATTGGCGGTGAGTTTTGAACCAGTAACCTGTTCAAAACTGAGCTAGATTGTGTGTAACTTTATGAGAAAGTACTGAGTACTTGTGAGGAGTATTGTACTGAGTTTTTTACATGATTTCTCCATTATAATATACACAATAGCTGCAGGGTTTTCAGCTATAAGCTTTCCCATACATATTGTGTTAATGTGTATGATGATTTGATGTGTTATCGCTTGATTTTATTTCCGCATGTTTGATGATCTGAGTGGAAGAGATTATGTGTTGCATATAAATTCGAATTGTATGTGATCAGGATAGTCTCGGTGGATAATTAATCATTATTCATCAAATTTCTACATGGTATCGGAGCTATTGAAGCAGAGATTGATCATCACAGTGATTACAAACTTATTTCGGTAGACAGAGTCTGCATGCGGGCCAGGTAGCCTCCGGATTCATCTTTCTTCGAAAAGTGAAAGGTCTGGTAAATGCCCCTTGCAGTCGATCTCTGTGCTAGAAATAATTTGTTCTCACAGATCTAGAGCGGTTGAGCTTTGAGGTGGAATTCGAAATTTTGCAGCAGTTTTGTTTTCTTGGTGCCAGTGTTGAAAATGTCTTTCAACGGTTTGCGACTCGAATATGCCCTTGAAGGCAGTTCGAATTATGTTGCATGGAAGGATCACATGGAGGCAGTATTAGAAGATAATGGTCTGAAGGAGTTCGTAGATACGGATGTCCAAAAGCCCACTGATCCTGCTGAAGTCGAAGCATGGCAAAAGAAGATGGCTAAGTGTCGAAGGATCCTGTTGGAGGGCGTCAAGGATCATATTGTATCCAGCCTGCATGGAAAGGCTACTCCATATTTAATGTGGAAAGCTTTGACGGATCTATTCCAAAGTAAGAGCGACCAAAGGAAGCTGGCGCTCAAAGATAAGCTCAGGAACATCAAGATGGAGAAGGGCGACAGTATCGCCAAATACCTCACGAAGTTCACTAAATGCAGAGATGAGCTGGGAAGTGTGGGGGTGACTGTCGAAGACGAGGACATGGTCGACCTGGCTCTCCTTGGTCTTCCGAAGGCTTGGCACTCATATCAAGATAGTGTCAATGGTCGGGAGAAGCTGCCGGGATGGGAGCGCCTTTGGGCGGATCTCATGCAGGAGGAGATAAGGAGGACTACTCAAGATGGATCTTCATCAAAGGGAGCCGATGAAGAAAACTGCGCTTTGGTGGCCAAAGCAAAGAAAGGGAAGGGTAAGAAAACCTCTCATTCTGGTGCAAAGGGAAAGAAGCAGGATATGGCGAAAGTGAAGTGTTTTCACTGCCATGATCACTGACATTATGCTACCAATTGTCCAAAGAAGAAGAAGAACAAGCAAGCGGGAAGATCTGCAGATGGAGAAGCTTTGGCTTCACAGTTCGAGCTTGAATTTTCACTGATCGCATGCTTGGTTTCAAGTGTGATGGGATCATTGTGGTTCTTGGACAGTGGTGCGTCATTTCATATGACGGGAGATCGGGATTTGTTCTCAGATCCGGAGGACAAGGATTTGGGTGTGCACATCGAGATGGGCGATGATGGTAGATACAGTGCGACTGGTATCGGTACCGTATCCTTTCAGAGGGAGTCTGGTAAACCCTTTGTCTTAAAGGATGTCATGCATGTACCTGGATTGAAGAAGAACCTGATTTCAGTAGCGATGTTGGAGGATAAGGGTTATGATGTGGTCTTCAGCGAAGGAAAAGCTTTCCTGCGCAGTAAGACTACAGGAGAGACCCGGAAGATAGGGGTTCGAACTCAGAACCTTTATCAGTTGCAGGTAGATGACTGCGCAGCTATGGCATGCAAGGCTGGAGATGTGGTGAGCCTGGATGATGAGGGCGAACTATGGCACAGGAGATTGGGCCATCTTCACCATGGAGCTTTGAAGATTCTGCAGCAGATTTCTACTGGACTTCCTAAGGGCACCCTTGCGCAGTCAGATCAGTGCAAGGGGTGTACTTTAGGGAAGTATGTGAAAGCCACCTTTCACGAGAAGGATAGTCGCGACACGACGATCCTTGAGAGAGTTCACACAGACGTGTGTGGTCCTTTCTCAGTTGCTTCGACAGCAAAGCACAAGTATTATGTGATCTTTGTTGATGATTTCTCTCGAAAGTGCCGGATCTTCTTCATGCAGAAGAAGAGCGATACATTCGCGAAGTTCTGTGAGTTTAAAGCACTGGTCGAGAAGGAGTCGGGGAAGAAGGTGATTGATCTAAGGAGTGATAACGGTGGTGAATTCATCTCGGCTGAATTCAAGGAGTTCTGCAACGCAGAAGGGATTCAGAGAGAGCTCATCGCACCCCATAACCCACAGCAGAACGGGGTGGCTGAGCAGAAGAACAGAACGATCGTGGGTGCTGCACGGGCGATGTTGCATGATCAGGGCCTACCCCTTCACTTGTGGGCTGAGGCATGAAATACAGCAGTGTATGTGCAGAACCGTTGTCCTCACAAGGTTCTTGGCATGAGTACACCGAAGGAGGCTTATTCTGGCAAGAGGCCTGATATTTCCCATTTGCGGATTTTTGGTTCTCCTGTCTACATGCATGTGACGAAGGATGCAAGAAGGAAGCTGGATCCAACCGCCGAGGTTGGAATATTTGTGGGGTACACTGATACACCTCACAACTATCGGGTGTATTTGTCAGACAGTCGCAAGACTGTTGTGCGACGGGATATAAAATTTCAGGAGGAGAAAGCCATGCAGTGTTCGCTTGAGAGGAAGCTACACTTGCATGCAGATGAGGAGCTGTTAGTTCCTAAGGAGGAGCTTCTGGATGTGGATCAGCCACAGGAGGAGGTTCATGAGGTGGAAGAAACCACCCAGGCAGCGCCAACCATCAGAGGGCACATGCGCACTACAGAAGCTGAGCGACTGGCTCGGGATGCAGAGAAGGTTGTGGGACCACCTACAGCACAGCGCAGACAGAGACAGTCACCGGATCGGTACACTGGATACATGGCTCTTATGAGTCAATGTGTTGTGACAGAGCCATCCTCTTTTGAGGAAGCTGTGGAGGAACCCGGATGGGTTGATGCCATGATCGAAGAATATGATTCGATCATCAGGAACAGTGCATGGGAGATTGTCCCAAGACCGGTTGGGAAATCAGTTGTAGGTTCGCGATGGATCTACAAGGTGAAGCAGGCGGCTGACGGGAGTGTGGGCAGCTACTGCTGCGAGATTTGTCGTCCGGGTTTTCACAGACGAGGGATGACTATGAGGGATTTTTGCACCTCGCCGCAAGGTAATCCTCTTCCATACCTGACGATCCTTTGCTCTCCAGCGCAGATGGGGTGTACATTCATCAAAGATGTGAAGATCTGCCTCAACGTAGTGATGGAGGAGGAGGTGCAGAGAGCAGCCTGCTGCTTGAGATCTTTCGCAGCAGGCCGCATGTGTGCCGAGCACCAGAGAGTAACGTACTGCCAGCTTGGTGACCAGCCCACACTCTGATGTATACGCATTGACTGGCTGATTCTCCAAGAGTGAGGCGGATCCAAACTTGTACCGGATTGTGGTGGAGGGGAAGCTGTTGATCATCGTACTGTATGTAGATGATCTGATTTTGACTGGTGATGAGCAGTTGATACTTTCATGCAAGGAGGATCTTGCACGAGAGTTTGAGATGAAGGACTTGGGCATCCTTCATTATTTCCTGGGATTGGAGATTTGGCAGCACAGTGGAGGACTGTTTGTTTCTCAGGGCAAGTATGCTCCGGAGATTCTGGAGAGGTTCAACATGCAAGGCTGCAAGCCTATTGACACTCCTCTTCCTGGTGGTTGGAGGAAGGAGGATGCTACTTCAGCGGAGGTAGTGGATGCCACTGTCTATCGACAGTTGGTGGGGTCGCTTATGTATCTGGTCAATACACGACCCGATATATGCTATGTAGTTAACCAGCTTTCGCAAGCTATGGTTAAGCCTACCAAGCTCTTTTGGAAGGCAGGCAAGCATGTATTGTGCTATATTAGAGGCACATCGGGATATGGTCTATGGTACAGACAGGAGGATGGAGCGAAGCTTTCTGGCTTCACTGATGCAGATTGGGCAGGGAGCCCAACGGACCGGAAGAGCACATCCGGAGGAGTTTTCAGCATTGGGTCGACAGCAGTTTCCTGGTACAGCAGGAAGCAGAGATCCGTGGCACTCAGTTCAGCAGAGGCCGAGTACATGGCAGCTAGCTTGGCTGCATGCGAGGCTATTCGGATGAGGAAGATCCTCGCAGGTTTGTTCAGGTTGCATTTGGAGCCTACAGTGATCTACTGTGATAACCAGAGCTGCATCAAGCTCTCAGCTAATCCAATATTTCATGATAGGTCCAAACACATCGACATCAGGTACCATCATATCAGAGATTGTGTTCAGCGGAGAATCATGATGCTTTCATATGTTCCCACGGAGGATCAGGATGCCGACATCCCGACGAAGGCGCTCACCAGGAGCAAGTTCGAATTCCACAGAGGCAGGATAGGGGTTGCAGATAATCCATATCTTGCTGAGAGGGAGTGTTGAAAATGCAGCAAGATGATGGAGCTTAGTGAAATGAAGTCGTCTTCACTAAGTGGGCCCGCAGGAAAATTCTGGCGCAAAATCTATTTTTAGACTATGTCTATTTTTAGACATATGGAGCATGGTTCAGGGATTCTAGTTTGAGATTCTTGAAGTATGTGTCATGTTGGTAAAAATAGATGAGACTCTATTTTTTAGGTCAAAGAGGTCGAAGTCTATTTTTAGACTGCCTCTCCTTAGAACAGGGAAGTCAAATATTATTTACCCTTAATAATATTTAGACTATAAACAACAGTTTACTCTCTTGGAGCACTTCAGTTCGAGCTACAGAAGTGGCTCATGCATCTGACACAGGAATCACGTGGTTCCCAAGGGTTTGATGGCATCATGCATGGTTGACTTCAGTTGGACTTCAGTGGCAGAAGTTTGGAGGAGTTAATGAGACAGCTAGTGGAGTTGTGTTCCGTTTATTTTAGTTGAACTAGTTGAGATTAGTTTAACTAGCTAATCAATTAGTTATGAGTGGAGTGAATTAAATATTATTTAATTCATTAATTAGTAACTCATTATTCAACTCAAGAACACATCAGCTCACTACAGTGTATGATCAGTTCAGTGGAGACCAGTGAAAGAGGTAGATGAAAGGGTGGAGTTAGCTATCAGTTGTGACTATACTGTTGCTATTTGCAACACACAGATAGGTGGAGTAAGCCCATGAGGATTGCGCAGTTCAGGCTGGTGGTTTATCTATATATAAAGAGGCCATCCCATAGCATTGAAACAAGCAATAGAGGCAAGGCAATTGGCGGTGAGTTTTGAACCAGTAACCTGTTCAAAACTGAGCTAGATTGTGGGTAACTTTATGAGAAAGTACCGAGTACTTGTGAGGAGTATTATACTGAGTTTGTTACTTGATTTCTCCATTATAATATACACAATAGCTGCAGGGTTTTCAGCTATAAGCTTTCCCCATACATACTGTGTTAATGTGTATGATGATTTGATGTGTTATTGCTTGATTTTATTTCCGCATGTGTGATGATCTGAGTTGGTTGAGTGGAAGAGATTATGTGTTGTGTATGAAGTTCAAATAGTATGTGACCAGGATAGTCTCGGTGGATAATTAATCATTATTCAGCAAATTTCTACAGAAGCAATCATCAAAACAAGAACTCAACAACTACAAAATCGAACACTTTTAGAGTATCTCATCAAGTGGAATAACTTACTCGTTGAGTATTCGACATGGGAGGATGAGAATTTTATACAGAAGCATCCATAATTACTCAAGTGTTGAGGAAAACAATTTTTTGAAGGAGAGGGGCATGTTTGGTCCCTATAATAATAGTGTATCCACTTATTTTTATTGTTAGTGTAGCCCCCTTATTGTTATTGTTGTACCTATGTTGTCCTCATATTATTATTATTGTTCCCCATAGAAGCCCACTATTGTTATTGTTGTGCCCTTACATTATTATTGTTATGTCAGCTCTGATTATATTGTGACCCCTTAGAAACCTATTTATAGAAAGGAGGTTTTTTCATTTGAATCATACAAGAATTTTTCATTTATCTAATGTAAATAATGTTCCCCCCTCGAAGAGGCTAATTTTTAAGTCGCTGATTTAGCTTTTCTTCTATTTTGTGAGCTGGTTGCATAACAAAATTCTTCTTTAGGCATGGAACAAACATGACATATTTGAGGTGAAGAGGAGATTCCAACTCCATCTTAAAGGTTACTGTACCAATCTCAATAATATTTTACCTTCCATCGTCCCCAAGCTCTATATGCATCTGAAGATATTTCTCCTCCAGGTCATTGAAAAAATATCTACACCCTATCATGTGGAACGAGGCACCTAAGTCCAAGTACCACACACTCCCCATCACTGTGTTGGCCATGCATGTGACAAGAGTTAAGTATAACTCAAACTGTGAAGCCAATGCTTCACTTTCTACTCTTCCTAAGTTCGTCTTGCTAAACATTTTATGTGGAAACTTTGTAGCATAGTGCCTGAATTCATGACAATTGAAACATTTTATTTTAGACAAGTATTTCTTCTTACCCCCTTTTCTGGATTTTGGTTTGGTTTGAGATTTCTTCCCCATTCCCTTCTTTCCCTTTCCTACCAATGCAAAATTTTCTTCATCCTCTCCCTTGGATGAAGTTCCATCTCTGGTATTCCACTTGATCTCTTCTTGAACCAAACTATACCATAAGCTTTCCCAATTTGGTAATTTCTCCCTCCCATTCACCGAGTCTTGGTAGCTATGCCAACTTTTGGGAAGGCTTAATAAGAGTTAGGATCATCATGTCATATTCTACAACATTCACACCAAAACCTCTAATCTCATCTGGAACTTGTGTAAATATGGTGAGATACTGCAGAATAGTGTCATTTTTATATGATCATTTTTATTCTCGAATAGATTTGTCAATGCCTTCCACATTGCAAAAGGAGTTTCTTTCCCATGGATATTTAAGACAATGTGGTCTCGCACTCCCTCCAAGATTATTCTCCTCGCCTTGGCTACATCTTTCTTCCATTGGGCTAGGTTATGGGCATCAACTGATCATGGTTTTGGTATGTATGTATTTGTTTCATGAGTATAGAGAATTACATGGTGTGAATGCAATATACTTGGATGTTTTATTAATCACTAAAGGTCACATTTATAATTGAAAGAGATAGCTATGTCTCCATAACTATAAATAACTGGAAATACCTAATCTTTAACTATATGCCTAATCATAACTATTTACAAAATCTCAAAGGATTACAACATTTCCCCCATTAATCTGAAGGAACATATAACGTACCAAATAAAGATCTAAACTTTTCAAAATTTTCATGTCCCAATGCTTTGGTAAAGATATATGCAATTTGTTATGAAGTTGGACAATGTGTCAGATGATTTTTTTTGGCCTCTACATGATTTCGAATCAAATGATACTTGGTGTTGATATGTTTGGTTCGATCATGAAACTTTGGATTCTTGGCCAATTGAATTGCAAAAGAGTTGTCAAAAAATAGAGGAATTGAAGCATTTTGTTTCTCCTGCAAATCTTCAAGTATTTTCCGAGGCCAAATGATTTCCTTTGTGGTTTCAGTTGCTGCAACATAGTCGGCTTTAGTGGTAGAATAAATAGGAATATATTTCTTGAGTGATCTCCAACTGATTGTTTTTGATCGAAGATTCATCAAATAACCAGAAGTAGAGACTCCATTCTCCTTATCTCCATCAAAATCATAATCTGAATAGCCAACAAGATGGAAGTCTAAAAATTTGGAATATTTGATGTCGTAACTTTGGGTTCCTTTTAAATATTTCAAAACTCTTTTTTTTGCTACCCAATTCCCATTATAATAATGATGCATAAATTTGGAAAGCATTCCAACAACAAATTTATATCAAGATAAGTAATAGATAAATAAATCAAACTTACAACAAGTTTCCTGTACTTTGTTGGATCTTCAAACGATTTGCCTTCTTCTGAAGTGAGTTTCAAATTATGCTCCATTGGAGTAGCAATAGGGTTACAATCCATCATACTATATATTTTCAATAACTTTCCAACATATTTCTTTTGAGAGATGAAAATATGTTGTGGTTTTTTATCAACTTCAATTCCAAGATAATAATGAAGTAAACCTAAATCTGTCATATCAAAAACATTTTTCAATTCCTTCTTAATAGATGATATATATTCATCATTATTCCATGTGATCATAAAATCATCAACATATACAACTAGATATACAATTGATCTTCCAACTTTTTTAACGACAAGAGTTGCATCTTTTAGATCAAAATGCTTACAATTTAACTTATGAAGATGGTCAATTAGTTTCTCATACCATGCACGTGGTGCTTGTTTCAATCCATACAAAGAATTATTTAGTTTTCATACCTTTTGTTCTTTCCCTTTAACAGAAAAACCTTATGGTTGAAACATGTAAACATCTTCTTTCAAATCTCCATTTAAAAGGGAAGTTTTAACATCCATGTGATGAATTTTCCATTATTTATGAGTTGCAATAGTAAACAAAGTTCTAATAGTGCCCCATTTAGTTGTAGGAGCAAATTTCTTTGTATAGTCAATATCCTCTTTATGTACATATCCCTTTGCTACAAGTATTTCCTTGTGCTTATCAAGTGAACTAGCGGCTTTATACTTAGTTTTATAAATCCATTTTCAACCAATAGGTTTGGGTCTACCAGGAGGATCCACCAACCTCCATGTGCCATTTTTTATGAGAGCATCATATTCCTTTTGCATTTCATCTTTCCACTGATCATAACTAGCAACTTCTTCAAAGCAAGTAGGTTCACAATCCACAGAAAAATTAAATTCACAATGAGAATAGTTACCCAAGGAACTTCCTGTCTTAAAATTATCATATTTCTTTGGAAATGTTCTAATACAAGTTGATATTCTCAAAGGTTATGTAAGAAGTTTCTCATCTTCTTCATCTATCTCAGTTCTTTCCGTCTTAGTCCTTGTCATCTCTATAGAAACACTTGTATCAACCAAATTTTATTCAGGAACAAAATTATCATCATTGAGAGAAGGAAAATCCACATAATGATCTAATATAGCAATCCCCCCTTTAGGATGTGGAAGAATATTATCTGATTCATAATAAAACTTTTGAGGCACAAAATTTTCTATCTGATTAAGTTGTCTATCAACAGTGAGGGAGTCTTTATTAAATTCAACAAAATTAGATCTTTTGATAATAAACTTATTCTTCTCTTCATCATACAATCGGTATGCCTTGAAAGTCATATAATACCCAAAAATATACATTTTTTGCTTCTTTCAATCAACTTATTTTGTTGTTGTTTAGGAATCAAAGCATAACATTGAGAACAAATTTTTTTGAAATGTTTAACAACATAAGTTGATTATACCACATTTCATATGGAGTTTTTTTGTTGATGACAGAGGAAGGGCACCAATTTCTAATATACACTGCACAGAGCACTGCTTCTCCCCAAAACATCAATTTTACATTCTTAAAAAACATCATTGACCTTACCATATTAAGCAATGTTTTGTTCATTCAGTCCACAACACCGTTTTATTGTGGATTATATGGTATTGTGGTTTGGTGTTTGATGCCATTCTCTTGCAAATATTTTTCAAAAACATGTCAAGTATATTCTCCCCCATTATTAGTTCTTATAGTACCATTATTAAGTTGAGCTTCATTTGTAATCAAGAGATGGGATTTTTTAAACACATCAAAAACTTGTGATTTTTCTTTAAGCAGATAAACCCAACACATCCTCAAATAATCATCAATAAAAGTCAACATGTATTTATTTCCATTCGTAGTTGGTACAAGCATAGGTCCACATAAATCTGAGTGTATGAGACTTAATTTCCTTGTAGCTCTAGAAGTAGAATTCTGAAAATATTGTTTGTGATGCTTGCCCAATATACAAGCATTATATGGGGTCAATTTTCTTGGAACTGTTGGAAGTCCTTTAATCATCTTCTGTCTCATAATTCTAATACTTTTATAATTAATATGAATGAAGCGTGCATGCCACAATAAAGATGATGACACAGTATAATTTTGCTGAACCAAATAATTATTTTTCAATGCAACAAATGACATACCTTTCAACTTTAACAATTTATCTTATTCCACACTAGTCATTAAATTTTTATTGTCAGCTACTCTTCAAATTTCCACTTTACCATCAAATGTGTGAATGGAATGTCCCTATTTTCTTATTTGTACAAGAGATAATAAATTAATTTGGAACTCTAGAATGTAAAGAAGATCATTCAAAGTATAATATAAAAGTCCAAGAATTTTTAACTGAATAGAACCAATGCCTGATGGTTTAATTTGAGACTTATCAACAAAATACACTACTCCATTAATATTATCACTGAATTGTTCAAACAAATCTCTTCTAAAGGTCATATGACAAGTGGAACCTATGTCTAAAATCCAACTCTCATGCCATGAAGAAAAATAAGTACTAAATATATCTTCCATATGAAAATTACAATGAGCAACAACATAATGTGCATTCTCAGAAGGCTACCCTTTTTTTGGAATCAATTGATCTTTCTTTTCAAGCATTTTTTCGCTTCTTTCATTAATTTTCTCCCAGGGAATTCTACACTTTGCAGTAGTAAGTCCAATTTTACCACATCTAAAGAATTTTATAGTTTTTTTTATCCTGGAAAATTTTCCTTGTTTATCATTTTATTTTCTATATCCTTGAATATTTCTACCCCACATGCCTCTATAATTCTTGCTACCTCGTACTCTGTTACCCTTAATATTTATGAGGTTTTTGGTCTTTTTTAACAAGACATAAGGTTTCGGTATTAGAATTATGTAATGTTTATTTCTTGCCAAAAGCCTTCTCTCCCATTGAAATTTTCCCTACTAATTTGTCAAAATCTAAATCTTTTAATTCCCCACTAGCTTGCTGAGTTCCAAGTAGTGTGAATAACCAGGGTAAAGAGATTTTATAAAGGCAGTAATTTGTAGATCAACTTTAACTCTAGTAGATTCAATTTCATGATTGATGGCTTTAATTTAATAATTAAGTTTTAACGGATAATTATTTTTCATTTCTAGATTAAATAACCTCAACAATAATTGTATTATATCCAATTCAGAATGTGAATTATAAAGCTCCTTTAATTTTTTTATGGCATCATACGTTTTTTTACTTCGAGAAATATATTTTCTTACATATTTTGAGACTGAAGTGGAAATTAAGACATAGGCCTTCCTTTCCTTGCTTTTCCATATCACTAATTGTTTCTCCTCATCAAGATGATCTGGTGCATTCCCTTCTTTTCCTTCACATACTCCATCCCACATATCATTAAAAATAAGTGTATATTTAACTTTCCTGAACCATTCTTGGTAATTTTTCTTTATAGATAAAACATTCCCAATTAAATATGCCTAGGGGTTCATCTTTTGCGGATAAATTTATAGAACTACCAAAAAAATTATGTTTTGATCACAGGCACAAAACTCTTTAAAAAAATTACGTTTCAACCAATTTTTTTTTTTGTTTCAACCACAAATACAGGCACAAATTTATTTTAAAAAAACTATGTTTTAAATTATAGATTCAACAACCGACACTTCTGTTTCAACCACAACCACAAGCATAATTTTGTATTTAAAAAAAACCGTGTTTTTAACTTACATATTCAACAATCAATCTGTTGTCCACCCCAGTCCAAAAAATGACAGTGGATGGCCTTGATGGTCTTGAAAATCCAAAGATTGCATTTGACCATCTCAAAATGGAGAATCACTGAGGTGCCCTTCAGGGCCACTAACGATTTCACCTCTGCACTGACCTCCTCGTCTCCAAAAATGATCTTTAAAATCGTTGGCTTCACCTCTGCACCAACTTCCTCATTGATCCCGCCAAGGGGTCTCCACTCAGACTGTAACGGGGGTCTCACTGCACCGATCTCAAAACCATCGACTTCATGTCTACACCATCCTCCTCGTCGATCACGCCAGGGTTTCCACTCGGATTTTAATGGAGTCTCACACTCCAATCAGGCTCCAATCGAACCAAATCCAAATGCTGGCAGATGGGGTTCTCACACTCTAATCGAACCGAATCCAAATGTTGGCAGTCGAGGTTCTCACACTCCAATCGAACCAAATCCAAACGCTAGTAGTCGGGGGTCTCGCATCCAATCGAACTGCATTTAGTAATCCAAAAGTTGGTAGTCATTATTTTCCATAGCATCGTGGAGCCTCCACAATCACATGGGATCCCAAATGACTCCAGTCAAACCGCATGAACCATCGCTACAAGCCCTTCACACTCATGAAGTTCAAACCAATTTATCAGGGTCGCTTATGGAGTTGGATCCAGGCTCTGATACCACTATTACATGAGTCTAGAGAATTCCATGGTGTGAATGCAGTATTCTTGGATGTTTTATTAATCAATAAAGATTACATTTATAATTAAAAGAGACAGTTATGTATCCATAACTATAAATAATTGGAAATACCTAATCTTTAACTATATGCCTAGTCATGTTAGGTCCCTATATTACTAGTATAGTCCCTTATTGTTGTTAGTGTAACCCCCTTATTGTTATTATTGTACCCCTGTAACCCCCATATTGTTATTATTGTGCCCTTAAATTATTATTGTTAGGTCGGCTAGGATTACATTGTGGCCCCACTAGGATTACAATATGGCCCCATGGACTCCTATATATAGAAAGGAGGTTTTGTAAATTGTATCATCCAAGAATTGTTCATTTATGTAATGTATTGGAGGTTGCCCCCTCGAAGTGGCTTATTTCTAAGGAGTTTATATCTCTTTTCTTCTATTTTTGAAGCTGGTTACACAACATTTGGTATCAGAGCTTTGGGATTCTAGGGTTTCGCTGCTCCAAATAGGTCATCGTGGAATTTTCGCTATAAATTTTTTTCTACGAAGTTTCAGAAGTGGAAATTTTTAGGGTGCGAACTCGAAATCCTGAGAAAAATTTTCAAAAAATTTCAGAGCTTGGTTCGTAATATTTTCGGAGATATGATCTATGGAAGGTAGTGATTTTTCAGACTCCTGAATTTCATCTCAAAGAGGCAAACGTGGGAAAATATTAAGAACTCTCTCTCTGAGCATCGGATTGGAGTTCCGTAAAAAGTGGTTGCAAGTACCTGAGATTTTGTAGTTTCCTTTGCTATCAATTTTAGAGCTAAAAGACAAAATAGTGACACGTGGCAAGTCTTACAAGTTCGATCTACTGAACTAGTCCATAATTAGATCATTGTGGGAGATTGGACATAACTTTGTCTTGGAGAATCCAAATCCAGTCAGACCTGTGGCATTCGAAAGATAATTCAGAAGGCTACCTCAGTGCCCAATTTCAGATATTGAAGAGCCACAATCACAAATATAATCCAATTTCAATATCGAGCTCCTGAAAATCAAGAAAAAGGTGTGTATTTTTTTTTACGAATTGCATAAGTCTTGTTTGAAGAATCAATTTGAATTGATTCCAAGGGAATATTGTAGAATATATACCAGTATTGGGATAAAAAAAAATGCCCCGTAAAAATAATTCAACACCCATTAAGCCTTTAGAAGGCTCTACTATGATTCATGAAGATGAAGAACTGCAGCATGATCTATCAAAATTACAAGAGCAAGTGCACAAATTTTCGCTCTCGCAAAGAGCAACAAAAAATGAATTGGATGTTTTGAAGAAAGGCGTGGAAGCGAAGATGGATGGTTTGAAGAAAGGCGTGGAATCTAAGATAGATGGCATTGAATCTAAGATGGATGACATGGAAGCTAAGATCGATGAAAAAATGAAAGACATCATGGAAAACATGAAGAATGATCTAAAAGAAGACATGGAAGGTTTGAAAAAGTTGATACAAGAAATTTTCCTAATGGTGAAAAGATAGTAGAAGAACCTCATGATGAGAACAAAATCAATGTTAATCGTGATTTCATAAACTCTAATGTTGGCGAGAAGAACCACCATATTCCAAAAATGGATATGAGGAAGTTTGATGGAAAGGATCCTGTAACATGGATACTATAGATGGAGCAATATTTTGATCTCCATAATGTGAAAAACACACAAAAGGTACACATTGCAACTTTACATTTAGAACAAAATACATTTGTATGGTATCGATGGCTTTGCTCCCATAAAAAAATTGTCACTTGGTAAATTTTTACAAAGGAAATGATAGCACATTATGAGGATATAAAGAGAAACACCTTCTTTAGCCAATTGATAAATCTCAAACAAAAGGGCTTAGTGGGGGAGCACATTGAGGAATTCCAAAAATTGAATATAAGGGTAACTGATATTCGAGAGGAACACAAGATTGATATCTTCATAGGTACTTTAAAGGATAGCATCCAACATGAAGTTCGTGTTTTGGAATCTGATTCATTGGAGAAGGCATTCAGGTTGGCAAGAAAAATTGAATGTAAAATTATGGCGACAAGGAAGCCTACCACTCACTTCTATAAAGAAGGAAGTGTTGCTACGCATATATTTCCACAACCTACAAGGTTGACACCACAAAAATTGGAAGAAAAAATAGCAAAATGGCTTTGCTACAGTTGTGATAACAAATACACTATAGGTCATAAGTGTGCCGAGAAGAAATTATTTTACATAGATTGTGAAGAGGAAGAAGAAAATGAACAAGAAGAGGATATACACCAGTAACCAGCCCTAGAAGAGGAAGAAATGATTCCAACCATATCATGTAATGCATTGGCAGGAATTACCACTCCTCAAACTCTCAAGATAGAAGGACATATCAAGAAGAAAAAGGTAATAGTATTGATTGATTTAGGTAGCACCCATAATTTTATTCATTGTAAGGTAGCCAAGGAATTGAATTGTTTCCTATACCCAACACCAGAATGTCAAGTGATGGTTGCAAATGGAGGAACTATAAATTTCCCTGGAAAATGCCATAATATCAAGCTAACCATGGGGGAATATGTATTGAATAGTCCAATGCTTTCCATTCCTATGGGAGGTGTTGATGTTGTACTAGGATTACAATGGTTACAATATTTGGGGACGGTAGCTTTTAATTTTCAAGAACTTTTCTTGAATTTTTTTTTCAGAAGGAAAGGAAGTCGAATTATGGGGTATTGTAGGGAAGCCAGGATAGATAATAAGCTCTAATGTCACGAAAAAGCTTCTAAAGAAACAACAACGAGACGTAATTGCACAATTATGCTCACTAGAAGTTCCAACATCAAAATCATCTATTTCTGCAGATCTCCAACAAGTCTTGGACAATCATTCCAAGGTGTTTGAAACTCCCAAAGGACTCCCACCTATTCGTGATCATGATCATGATATTCATTTGATTCTAGGAAGTGTTCCTCCAAACATAAGGCCTTATAGATATCCTTATGTCCAAAAGAGCGAAATTGAACGTATGATTGCAGAAATGTTAGAGGCGGGTATAATTCAACCTAGTCAAAGTTCTTTCTCTACTCCTGTAGTATTGGTACACAAGAAGGATGGATCATGGCACATATGCCCGGATTATAGGGAGCTCAATAATCTCACCATTAAAGATAAATTTCCCATTCCTGTGATTGATGAATTATTGGATGAATTACATGGAGAAATTTATTTTACCAAGTTGGATCTTCATTAAGGATATCATCAAATTAGAATGAAGACTGAAGATATTCCAAAAACAGCATTTCGAACTCATGAGGGTCATTATGAATTTTTGGTCATGCCTTTTGGCCTTACCAGTGCACCTTCTACATTTCAAGGGTTGATGAATTCCATTTTCAAACCCTTCCTTAGAAAATTTGTGCTAGTATTTTTTGATGATATACTAATCTACAGCAGGTCTTGGAAGGATCATGTTGAACATGTTGACAGGGTGCTCAAACTATTGCAGGAGAAAGAATTATATGCAAAAACATCCAAATTTTTCTTTGGAGTACAAGAGGTGGAATATCTGGGTCATATTATATCTCACGAGGGTGTTAAAGTAGACCCTAACAAAATTAAATCCATTAAGGAATGGAAAGTCCCCATGACCATAAAGCAGTTGCGAGGATTTCTCGGGTTAACAGGGTATTATCGCAAGTTTGTTAAGAATTATGGGAGAATAGCAGCACCTCTAACAACATTATTGAAGAAAGATGCATTTTCATGGAATCCTGAAGCAACTAAGGCCTTTGAACATCTTAAAGAGACAATGTGCCTAGCACCGTTCTTAGCTACGCCAGACTTCACAAAAACCTATATTGTGGAATGTGATGCCTTAGGAAATGGAGTTGGTGCTGTTTTAATGCAGGAAGGAAGACCCATTGCTTTTGAAAGTCGTCCAATCAAAGGAAAGTATTTACAGAAACCTATTTATGAGAAGGAAATGTTAGCACTAAAGAAATGGCAAACTTACCTAATGGGAAGACACTTCAAGGTAAAAACTGATCATGATAGTCTTAAACACTTTTTGGAAGAAAGACTATCTTCAGAAGAGCAGCAAAAATGGGTCACAAAGATGTTGGGTTGTGACTTTGAAATAATATACAAAAAAGGGAAGCTTAATGTTGTTGCAGATGCACTCTCAAGAAAGAATGAAGAGGTGGAAGCATTTCTTTGTGCCATTTCTATTATCCAACCAGATTGGATAACCGAAGCAAGAGATGAATGGAAGAAGGACAAAGAAATATGGACACTCATTCAAAAGTTGCAGCAAGATCCTAGTACATCTGATACATTTAGTTGGAAAAATGATTCCTTATGGTACAAAGATCGCTTATATCTTTGTAAGAATTCCCAACTAAAACAAAAGATTCTTCTGGAATTGCACACTTCTCCTTTAGGAGGACACTCAGGATTTTTAAAAACTTACCACAGGGTGAAGAAGAATTTTTTTGGGATGGCCTTAAATCTGATATTCGAAAGTTTGTGGCGGAATGTTTGGTTTGCCAGCAGAATAAAGTGGAAACAATTAAGACCCCAGGACTTCTACAACCTTTATCCATTCCAAGTCAACGTTGGGAGGAGATTTCAATGGATTTTATCACGGGTTTACCTAAGTCCGAAGGAAAGAGTGTCATCATGGTGGTAGTTGATAGACTTACCAAGTATGCACACTTTTGTGCATTATCTCATTCATTTAAAGCAAGTACAGTTGCTACTACATTTATGGACACAATTCAAAAGCTACATGGAAACCCAAGGGTTATTGTGAGTGACAGAGATCCCATTTTTACTGGAAAATTTTGGACGGAGTTATTTTCTTGTTTGGGTACTCAATTAGCTCATAGCTCATCTTATCATCATCAATCTGATGGTCAAACTGAGATAGTAAATAAATTTTTGGAAGGATATCTTCGTTGTTTTGTATCTGATAAACAAACACAATGGGTCAAGTGGTTACCTCTCGCTGAATGGTGGTATAACACTTCCTTCCATACTGCAGCAAAAATGACCCCATTTATGGCACTTTATGGATATCATCCACCATACATCACATCATATTTAAGAGAAAATTCGAAGGTTCAAGCAATGGAAGATCACATCGAGCATCAACAAGAAGTTCTCCAACTCTTAAAGGATAACTTTAATTTGGCACAAAATTGAATGAAACAACAGGCAGATCAACATCGCAGCGAGAGACGTTTTGATGTAGGAGACTGGGTATTTTTACGGCTACAACCATACAAACAAATGTCCCTCAAGCAAGCTAAGAAGGATAATAAATTATTGCCAAAGTACTATGGTCCTTACAATGTGTTGCAAAAGATTGGTACTATGGCATACAAATTGGGGCTGCCTTTTTTTCACGAGTGCATCCAGTTTTCCATGTTTCATGCTTAAAGAAGGTTATAGGTGAAAATCTTCCAGTTCAAACAATATTGCCAGAACTTGATGAGGAAGGAAAAATCATGTTGGAACCTGAAGCGATCACGGAAACAAGAACTCGACAACTAAGAAATCGATCAATTTCAGAGTATCTTATCAAGTGGAAGAACTTACCCACTAAAGATTCTACATGGGAGGATGAGAATTTTATACAGAAGCACCCAAAGCTACTCAAGCGTTGAGGACAACACTTTTTTGAAGGAGAGGGGCATGTTAGGTCCCTATATTACTAGTATAGTCCCTTATTGTCATTAGTGTAACCCCCTTATTGTTATTATTGTACCCCTGTAACCCCCATATTGTTATTATTGTGCCCTTAAATTATTATTGTTAGGTCGGCTAGGATTACATTGTGGCCCCACTAGGATTACATTATGGCCCCATGGACTCCTATATATAGAAAGGAGGTTTTGTAATTTGTATCATCAAATAATTGTTCATTAATGTAATGTATTGGAGGTTGCCCCCTCGAAGTGGCTTATTTCTAAGGCGTTGATATCTCTTTTCTTCTATTTTTGGAGCTGGTTTGATAAAAAATCATAACTATTAACACAATCCTGAAGGATTACATCAGTCTTGACATATTCTAGCAATCCATTTTCATCAAGAACTACCTCCATGTGATCCTTCCATGCAATGAAATTTGAGTTGCCTTCCAAGATATACTCTAATCTCACTCCGTTGAAGGTAATCTTCCCAACTCTAAAGAGATCTTGCTACAATGAAGTTGAAAATTTGAACCTCTTGAGGAACAACTTTAAAATTCTTGTTCTAATGTGAACCTAACTCTAATACCATGTATAAATATGGTGATATAATTGCAACTTATTAATAAATTTAATCTAAAATCAAGAGACACGATTCTACTCTACTACTTTGCGTAAATTAATTCACAATTTAGAACAACATTCACAAACATGCAATAAGAAATAACACACATGCACAATATTTTTTCTAGGGGAACCCAACTCGGAAAAACCCCTTAAGCCTCTTTAAATTAATTATATGAAAAGAGAATTTATTACAATTGGTATCTCACTCTGAGCTCAATCTGCAAGTGAATAACCTATCTCTTTGCTCAATGAGAAGCTCTGACCCAAACTTAGTCATTTTCTACCTCTGCTTGAGACCCTATTTCCTTGCGTAAATATTGAAGAATTAGCCCCTATTTTTTATGAATTTTACTCCAATTGATTTCAAAACTCTCGAGGATTGATCATCTAACTACATGCAAGACATGTACACTTAAACTAGTTTACAACTGCTTGTTACACTTGTTAGCTCTCTATTTTGACCCTTTTCTACCACACCTATTCCATAATTTTCCCATCCTTTATCACTATATTCTCATCACATTTGTCACATTTTCCCTCTTTTTTCACACCAAGGTAAATTAATTATGTCTTTTATTTTTTAGAGTTTTTAGTAAAAATTGAGCATTAAAATTTATTTTTGGCAGAAACAGAATTTCCCATAATGGCTCCATTAAATTCGTATGTGAAGGACACCTCAGCACGAACTGAAGGCATATTGAAAAACACAGGAAAAAAGGATGGAGGGAAACCTATTGGCTCGCTCCATATCATTTGGGACATACCCGGTCAAAGCTGGTCAAACTTGACCAATCACAGAGGAAATCCCTTGATTCAAGGGGAAGTTTTAGGATTTTGTGGGATTTTTCCATATTTTATGTAACAGAGGGATGATCTTGACCTTATGAGATGGAATAGGACTCTTGTTAGCTGTTACAACAATTATATCTAATATTGTTACATTCTTAGCATATTTAAGAAAAGCTACCAAGCAACTATGAACATAGTTTGTGATTATTATTTTCTGAATATAATTGGTAACTTGCCTTCTATTTATTGTGCATACATTGTTGTGTGATATGAATGGTGTTTTTCTGTAGATTCTTATCTTAGAGTGTACAAGGAAAAGGTGGAGGGCCCCCATTGTAAGCTAAGTACACTATTGTTAAATTATGTGCATAAATTTATGTTAGCATTCCTATTTTCTTTGCTAATATTGTGAATATTTCTTACTAACTTCCTTGCCTTGGTTATTGAGGTAGTGAAATGATTTCTCTCAACTAATTATTTTCAATAAGGAAGGAAAAACTAGGTCTCTAAGTTAGATCCTATTCTTTGTTAACTAAAAGTGAATTGAAATCAATATTTATGCATTCCTTTCTTCCCGCTTTCTTGAATTAGATGCTTTATAAATTTAGATGGTAAAATTGGTTTTTCTGAATGAATAGAAATGACAAGGAAGGAAAATCAGGACCTCTAAGATAAGATGCTCTTCCTTGTTAACTAAAATTGAATAAAATCACTATTCACTTGTTCATGTGCTTCATAGACCAGATTTTCTGTACTTTCTTTATATTCAGAAATTCATACTTGTAGATTTCCATTTTCAAATTGTAATACACATTTCCATTATTTTAAGTATCTAAGAAACTAATTCCTAAACTAGTTAGATCTAAGATCCATATACTTTAGGTGTGTTTCTAATTTTACCAACTCATATTGATATTCAAATAAATGCTCTAATTCATCTCCATAAATTAGACTAAAATTTTTTGGCGTCATTGCTGGGGAAGCACACTTAGATACATCAAGTTAGGAAGCTTGTTTAGAAAACATTAAAAAAAACACGCACACACAAAAACATCAAGAAAGTATATAAAAAAATATTTTACAATTTTTCATTATGGTTATTCATGCCTAGACAAAGAGACAAAAAGGGTAGATATACAAAAAAAGGCCGCCAAACCACTCAACCATTGGTTGGAGCAGGACAATCTACATTCAAAATAGCACCGATTGCTAGAAAAAAAACTTTGGAAGAATTAGAGGAAAAACAACGTTTAGGACAAAGGTTAACTCTTGTTGAAAGAAAAAATTTATTAGATTTTGAAGTAAAGAGAAAACATACACAAGTAGAAACATCTTCTATAGGAAAACAAAAAGAAACAAGAAAACCAATTGATCAACCTATCCTTGAACAACTTGAGAAAGTTGAGAACATACAATCTCATATTTTAACTAAAACATTTGAAACATCTGAAAAAGAGATGATGGAAGAAGGACAAGGATCCAATATTATAGGACTAACTCTAGAAAAAAGGATACAATATGAAAGACAATGAAGAGAATGGGAAAGGAAAAGAGAAGAAGATACCAAAAGAGAAAATGAAAATAAAAAAAGAGAGGATGAAAGATTAGACAAGGACCAAGAAACAACTATTGGATTTCCAATCTTAGATACCAGAGAAATTTTTGGAGATTCAGAGGTAAAAATGAAAAATATTCGACCATATGTTTTACCAAATTTCTATGGTATGTCTTCTAAAGATCCTAACTCATTATTATTTGAATTTGATATTTTATGTCATACCTATGGTTATACTGATGATACACATAAGCTTTGTCTTTTCCCTGCTACCATTAAAGCATCTGCATTAAAGTGGTTTATGGGATTAGGTGAACATACTATTATGAGTTGGGAAGACATGAGAAAAATTTTCCTTAAGAAATATCAAGTATATTGTAGGCCTATAGATTCAAAGGATGATATTTTTAGAATGACTCAACAAGAAGATGAAATTATATGAATATTTAGAAAGGTTTCTCTATAACTTACAAAAATATAAACATCATTCTTTAAACTCTGATACCATTCGAACAATATTTTTAAAAGGCATACAATATGAGTATATTGATATTCTTAATGTAATGGGTAAAGGAGATATTTCGTATTTACCATTTGATGAAATTGTGGAGTTATGTAAAAAATACTCAAGAGGAAGAGCTAAAACTAGAAAGAGAGATGAAAATTCTAAAGCTACTAAATCAACAACACGGAGTATAACAAGGGTTGAATTAGGAAACTTGTTTGAATATTTCAAAACTTATATCTTAAGTACATTAGGGACACAATTTGATATACTTAAAACAAGAAAGATACAAGAGGAAAAAAATCAAGTATTATCAATTTTTTGTCCTAAATGTAGGAAGAAGCATCCCTTGAGGGAATGTCCTGTAAACAATATTCATGTTTGTGGAATTTGCATTGAAAATCATCCAACGGATGATTGTCCAAAGTTGAAGGAATTGTAGGCTAACCAAATAGAAGAAAGTCAAGGAATGGAATCCTTTTGTTATTCAGCACCAAGAGGACTTTGGAAACCACAATTTGCAAGTATGCCTCAAAATCCTACTCAACAATATACTGTTCAAAATCAATGGAATGATCCTATGCCTTGGCAGGCTTGGCCACTTCAGAAAACTCAAAATCAACCTTCTCAAGGTTGGCGAGGGTATTCTTATGGATCCCAACCTCCTCAACAATATTTTCCATACCAACAATTTCAACAACCCCAACAACCAAATTCATTTCCTCAACAATCATTACCTGCACCACAATTAACCCAACCTTAGAAGCTTTAGCTACCATCTAACCAACCACCACCCAAGCCAACTCAATTACCAGCCCAACCAGTGGAAAATATGAGTAATAATTTAGAATATCAATATATAATGTGGATGAAGGAACTTCATTTCCTACATATTCAATCCTTCTTGTTCAAGATATTCATTTAAGGTCTAGAAAATTTCTACAAAAAGACCCCCTTATCATTATAGAAGAGAAAATAGAAGAAAAAGGGAGTCCTGAAAAATCCAATAACGAGCATATAATAAAATATGATTAAATTCAAAAGAGTAAAGCAATAATGACTCAAACACCTCCTTTTCTTGAAAGGTTTGTTGAGCAAAAACCTTTTATTTATCTTCTTGAATTTGATATCTTAGATGAATTAAGGAATTCTTATGTAAAAATTCCTTTATTGCAAACTATTAAAGATATTCCAATCTATACAAAGGCAATTAAGGAATTATGCATAAAGTAAACTGGAAAAAGAAAGAAAAATATCCACCAACAATCCATGTGATTGGGAAGCTAGCTAGCCTCATGTCAACAAATAGTACAATTGAAAAATATGTTGATCTTAGAATACCAATGGTGACAATTTACTTTAACAAATTTTCAGTTTCTAAAAATTTAATTTACTTGGGGGTTGCTATTAATGTGATGACGACAGAAACAATGAGATATCTGAATTTTCCAAACATTCGACCAACCACTACAATTTTAGAACTAGCTGATAGATATAAAGTAGTGCCAGAAGGTCTACTTGAAGATATCATAGTTTCTTTAAACTCTTGGGAATATCCAGTAGACTTTTTAGTTCTTCAACGAAAGATAAATCTAGGAGGGAACCCATTAATTCTTGGTAGACCTTGGTTAGCCACAGATGATGCCTTCATTGGTTGTAGATCAGGAAGTATGATTATCTCACATGGAAATGAAAGAAATCACATAACACTTTATCCTCCTGCTCAATCTCCTTCTTTGGTATCATGGCCTAATGAAATAGAACAAGAAAAGTAAGAAATTCAATATATTCTAAGCATTAATAAAGCTTTTGATTTTAGAGAAGAGGACAATGAGGATTTAATAGATTTATTCATTTCAGAACCGGATATTTCAGAGCAATTAAGAACTATGAAACACAAGTTACATGTCAAATTCTAGAACAACATTTTCAAGAAAATTGTAGAATCAATTATTTGAAAACATCATTTGATGCTATCTTTCCTATTAATTAAATTACACATTCTCAAAGCAAAATAATTGAAATAAGTCCTGAAAATATCTTAACATTGGAAACAATTTGCAACCATCACGAGAAAAACAACTGGTTGAATTATTAAGGAAATATTCAAAAACATTTGCTTGGAATTACACTGATATGCAAGGAATTCATCCTGAAACATGTATTAATCATATTTACACATATGACAATATTAAACCTATAAGGCAACCACAATGAAGAATGAACCCAATGATGAAAGAGATAGTTAAGGAAGAATTGCAAAAATTACTACAGGTAGGATTTATCTACCCTATCTCAGATAGCCAATGGGTTTCTCCTTTAGTAGTGGTTCCAAAGAAAAATGGGAAGTGGAAAGTCTGTGTATATTATAGGGAATTGAACAAAACAACACTTAAAGATCATTTTCCATTACCATTCATTTATCAAGTCCTATATTCACTAGTTGGGAAAAAAAATTCTCCTTTCTAGATGGATTTAGTGGCTATAATCAAATCAAAATAGCATTAGAATATCAAAACAAAACTAATTTTACATGTCCATGGGGTACACATGCTTACAATGTGTTACCCTTTGGATTATGTAATGCACCAACTACTTTTCAAAGAGTAGTTCTGGCCATTTTTTTTGATTTGATACATGAATGTGTAGAAGTTTATATGGATGATTTCATTGTGTATGGAAATACTTTTGAATATTGCTTGAAGAACTTGGAAAAGGTTTTAAAAATATGCATTGAAACAAATATATCTCTTAGCAATGAAAATTTTTTCATGATGTTAACAGAAGGGATAATGTTGGTTCATCATATTTATTCTTCTGGAAAAAAAGTTGATCTAGCAAAAATTCAAGTCATTTTAAACTTGTTAGCACTAATAAATCAAAAAGAGGTAAAAAGTTTTCTTGGATAGGTAGGCTATTATCAAGATTTATTGAAAATTATAGAAAAATGGCCCCGCCCTTATTTAAAATACTTACAAAAGACATAGAGTTTCAATGGAATATTGATTGTCAAATTGCATTTGAAAAACTCAAACAACAAATTTCTACAACACCAATTATCAGAGGACCAAATTGGACATTACCATTTCACATATCTACAGATGCATTAGACACAACAATAGGGGCATATTTATGCCAAAAAGAGAATCAATTGAACTATGTCATCTATTTTATTAGAATTTTTTTTAACTCTTGCTAAGTTGAATTGCACAGTTACTGAAAAAGAGATCCTAGATGTAGTACATGTGGTGAACAAATTCAGACATTATATCACAGGATATGAAGTGTTCATTCACACTGATCACTAATCCATCAAGTATCTAATGAACAAACCAATTGCTAATGGCATAATTACAAGATGGTTTTTATTAATGTAGGAATTTAACAATATTGGAATTGCTCGACCATGAAAATAGAATCAAGTGGTAGAATTTCTTTCAAGACTTCATCCTCCTGGTGAGATTGTTCCTGTTATAGATAATTTTCTTGATGAAAACTTGTTTTCCATATCAGTAACAACTCCATGGTTTTTTGACATAGCTAATTATTTATCATTTGAAATATTTCCTTCTCATTTCACAAATAAACGAAAAAGGAAAATAATTAAAGATAATGCCAGATATAGTTGGGTTAATCAAGATATTTTCTATACTCGACCAGATCTGCTAATAAAAAAATGTGTAAGATAATATGAGATTTTAGAAAATTTAAAAGCGTGTCATGATGAACCATGTGGTGGTCATTTTGCAGATAAAAGGACATCATACAAAGTACTAAATCTAGGCTGTTATCGGCCATCCATATTCAAAGATTCAAAAAAATATGTCAAGAAATGTGAAAGTTGTCAAAGGATAGGCAGGCTTGTACATTCTGATGAAATTCCTTTGAAGCCACAAGTTCTTATAGAGCTATTTGAAAAATGGGCTCTTGATTTTGTAGGTCCTATCAATCCACCATCTAATGGAAAGAGGTACATCTTAGTGTGTACTGACTATGTCACAAAATGGGTGGAGAAAAAAGCAATGACAAAGGCAATAGAAAATGCAGTAGTAACTTTACTCTTTGAATAGATATTTGTTAGATTTGGAGTACCAAAACAAATTGTGATAAATCAAAGAACACAGTTCACTTCAAATCTTGTCAGAGACCATACAAAAAATTACAATATGAAGCACATGCAGTGGTGAGCCCTGTTATAGCACTAAGAGTGCTGCAACTCCTAGAGGCTACTCAATTTTAGTATATCAACTTGGGGTTCGTACAAACTTGGAGGTGAAAGTTCTATATGCACAATAGATGAGTTATACTCATGCCATCCTCATCTAAGTTCTACAATGAGGTGCTACTACTAGGGTTAGTTATAGGAAAGGAAGTCTATCACACTTATAAATGTAATAGAAGATTGTAAATAAATCATGGAAATTAATCTATCAATAGGGAAGAAACTATTCTAGATCTCACTGATTCATCTAGATAATTGCAAGAAATATAAATTCACACTTCTGTTAATGCAAGAAAGGAAATTACACTAAGTGGAATTTATAAGATAGATTGATGAATTGAATTTGTAGAAAAGGAAACTAATATAGAGCACACATACTGAATCAAATGACTAATTGAATCCTATCTATCTCATGCATTTAAACCACATTAGGCCTAGAAGCATAACAACCCTTAATACGCCATTCTCACTAAGAAAAACATGACAAAATGCAATTAAATGTGAGAGAGATAGAATAATTAAGCTAAAAAGGTGCAAATTAACCCCTTAGAATGTACCTAATGATGGTGCTCATCATCACCACCCTACCAAATGGTTGTTCATCCTCTGAGAAACTTAGTCCTCTTTCTTCATTTATTTTAGTGCCCTTGTGGCCTCTCTAACATCCCAAGGTATCATGGAAGGAGTCCCTTCAGGAGGGTAGAATCTTGCATTATTTTCTACTTCCTCCCATTCTCTGTCCTCTTTAGCTTGATCATTTCCTTCACTCAGTCCCAACATCAAAGTTGGGCTGAGTTTTAATCCAAATCCATTTGATCTTCATTGTTTGCATGGCCATTTTGTACAAAGGTGTTCTTTCTAGGGCAACCCTCAATCTCTCTGGAGTATGATACTTCATGTTTCTTAGGATAAGTGGGAGGCCATTTCATCTTCTCTGACATGCCATCACACACTCCACTCCCAATAGTCTAGAGATGTCATCATAGAGTGAAATTTCTTGTGATTGGGTGTTGATATATCCATCTGCAAGGTTGGCATCAATGGCTATTATTTGGTGGTTGTTCATGGCCCCTTTAAGGTTGATTAGCTCTGCCCTGATTTGGAGAGGATCTTTTCCTTCTATCTTCATCACCTTTTTGACCTCCTCTACCCTAGCTTATTCATTTTTCATCCAAGAGGTTAAGGCCATCAATTGCATATCCCCCAACCCAGTGTTTGGGTTCCAAATTTTTAGATCAGTTAGGACAAGATTATGCATGTAAAACTATGCCAATTCGGTCCTATCTCCTATGTTGGACTGATTGCAAAAATCAATAAATTTCTTGTAATTCTGGAAAGGCAATGACCCATATGATGCTAGTGTTTTGATATGGAACTATAGCCACTTCTCCTTCAGGTAGATGGCATAAGAATTTGAGGAATGCATGTGTTGTATTGCCCCCATGCACAAGTCTGCCATGGTGGCAATATGCTTGTCTTTTTGATGCAGTTGGTCATTCAATTTTTCATTCTCTGCTTGTGATTCTTGTAGCTACTTTTTCAACACTACCTACCTAAGTTTGACATTAGAAAAATCTCTCCCCATCTCAGTGAGTTTCTCTTCCATGATCCCCACATCTTCCACATTCTTATTTTTGGAAATTTGCATCCAATGGTGTGTGCACACTCTCTCTTTCTCTAGCTCGTAAAACAGGGGAACTAAGAGATTTTGAGAGATCATCCTCACTCCTTCAATGAATGTGTAATAGGAGCTCAAATTTGGTTGTGGGCTAGGATGTGGAACTATTGTAATGTATTTTGGGACAATTTTTGGAGAGGTTGGTTCTTCCTTTGGTTCATCCTTTTCCTTCTCTTGTTTCTCAACTTTGGCATCCCGCCCCTCAACTTCTGCCTCTTTTTCATCACCTTAGGCCTTATTCCCTTCCAATGGTGTATTTTTATCTTCTCCCATGACCTTGTTCTCCTTCTGTGGCAAATTCTGAGTTTCCTATAGCACTGTCCGAGTTTCCTGTAGCAAACCATGTTTTTCATGCTGCCCTTTCTTTCCTTCATCTTGGAGGTCTGTGGGTGTTAGTGCTTGTTCGAGGGATGCTAGAATTGAGGAGTGTCTCCTTGTATAGGTCATAGGTGTCTTTTTAGGTGAAGTGACCTCTTGAATATTTCCCTCCTCTGGCCTCATTTCTCCTTTCTTATTTGGTGATTCTTTAATTGTGATGGGGCTCTTGGTTGGAGTTTGAGGTCTCCCTTGTTTTACCCAAGAACTCTTCTTGGTCTTGAAGTACATGGGGGTCTACCTTTTTCTATTTGCTTTCACAGGGGTGCTTAGAGTGTCTAAGGTGGCAGCCAATTCCTTTTCAGTGGTCCTTGGTGAAAGTTTGGTTTGTTGAAGGGGGATATCAATGGTAAGCTTGGGGTGTAGTATCTCCTCCTCTTCTATATTTCCTTCCTTATATTCATCTTTCTCTTCCTCTTATTTTTCATATTTATTTTCCTCCTCTTCTCTTCCTTTATCTACTCCTAAATTTTCTGTGGGTTATGCCTATGTTTCCATTTCCTCTTCTTCCTTTGTCCTTTCAGTCCCTTCCTCTTCTGCTTTGATGCTCCTTTTTCCAAGGCTAGAGGTAGGGGTATCTCTAGGAGTGATGGTTTGTGTTCCAATGAATGCTTCCATGTTGATTTCAATGAAGGTGGACCAAAGTACATGGATGTTGAGTCTATTGAGAGCATCTCCCACTATGAGTTTAATGAGACCATGATGAGCTAGGTGTTGATACTTTCTCTCCCTTTCCCTCTGGCTCATATCTCTGATTGAATAGAGGATGAAGTATGGGATTTTGAGTTTTTGATCTAAGGGAAAATCACCTTTGAACCTAAGTTTATGCAAAAATATAAAATGATATCCATAGACCACACTTAGTATATCCTCACAGGATATATATTTCATGATGTGGTAGGCTACCTCATCCCATGGGTAAAGTAGAATTTTTCTTCTTACCCCATTCTTTTCTTCAATGTATTATGCATTGGGAAAGAATAAACTCTTCTTAGAGATAGTACTAGAGACTCTGTCCTATCTATTTCATTTAACTCCTATAGGTAAGGTGGTGACTCTGCTAATGAGCTCAATGGTTATGGTAATTGCTAGCCCTCTTACCACTATGGTGCCCCTATCATTTGCTTGAGAGTGCAAGGCTATTGCAAATTCTTGAGCCACTTCATCATCAAAGCCTTTGAGGAACTCAAAGAATGCCAAAAACTTTTGATTTCTAAATATTTCAACCACATGAGTGTTTAGTCTAATTATTTTTATGTCTATGGGCTCCCTTCTATTGAAACATCCCCCCATCTTGTGACTTTGTTATAGAGATGGTTGTTTGTGGCTTGTTTCCAAAAGCACTATGATATGGGACCCAAAAGGTTTTATCTTTACACACAATGTGGTTTTTTTATCCCTACTCCTTTGAATAACCTTTTAATTTCCTGAATTATGGCTTGATTGTGTGTAAATTACCATGAAAAATCTTTGCAACTTGATGGGGTGATGGCCACTTACCTCTACAATTTTGATGATCTTTGGCTTGAAGGATGGTGTTGAGGAGTCCATACACTCTAAGGTTGGCCTACATGACACTTTTTAGCACTTTGTTGCCTCCATAGAAACTTCTTGTAGCAATAATAGACTTTCCTGTAGCACGACTGCATGCAAAGCTCAACTACATGCAAAGCTCGACCATGGATCAAATCTCCCCAGTGTCTCATATCTCTGTATTGCTCTAAATGATATCTAAATTCACAATAAAATGAGGGGGAATTAGCCAAAGCACACTTTTTATTCCAAATCGAGCGGTCTTGGAGCATAGTGGTTATGTGGATTTGGCATGAGGTTTCCTCATTTGGACCATTGGTACCACTTGAGCCAATCATTCCCTCCTGCCTCGTAATCAACTCCAACTACTCATGATATTTCCCTTAATTGATGTGACAACTCCATGTGGCATGCAAACTCCACTAACTTTTTATTTTAACTATTCGAGTGTGGCCAAGTTAACTAGACACCTTTTTGCCTATTAAACTCTCTTTTCTCGACATTTACTCATTTTAGTCAAATGATGCATAGTGAGAGGGTGAGGGAGCCATACCTGAGCCTACCTAATGCTAATGAGTGGTAGGATCCTTTGATGCAGGGAGCTGGAGCACTGTTATGGTCACAAGTTATTCGTTTTATTTGTTTTGTGTGTGTTTTTTTTTAATTTTCTAAGTGAGGAGATTATTTTTCGAGTAAGGTGCTTATTGTCTTTTCTTGTTGATTCTTTTGAAGGTGCCTCATGGAGACCCTCAATTGTTGCTGCTAGTGTAGCTTCTCTTCTGAAGTCCTCTGGTGATCTTCAGGAGCCATCTTCATCAGTCATCTCATGCCTTTTTGATGTGCTAGTTGCATGCACAAATTTGTTACAAGAAGTGATCATCTTCATGTAGCAGTTCCCTTGTTGCAGTTTTGGAGTTCAACTAACCCAAGGAATGTAGAAAAATAGTGTAGGGATGCTAGGGGTGGTATTAGGAAGTGAATGGAGTGGTGGAGGAGGATATGAGAGGAGAGGCCTTGTGTGAGGATTTAGCTAAATTAGCTCACAATGGCGAAATATAGGGTTTGATGAGTGAATCTTTATTCATGGGGTGGAGTGATGGCTAGGAATGGTAGACATAGGTAAAAAAAATAATTTTCATGTCTTTTTGAGGGTTATGTGGCCTTGGGTGATCTTATTAATACTAGGTTGAATTTCTTGTAGCATTACAGGGTTTCCTCTAGTAGTACAGGAAATTCTGTACCAGCCTAGTACATCCTGTAGCACTGTAGAGAGTAAGAAAAAAATGTAATATTTTCTCACCTAGTGGGAGAAATGGATGAATGAATGCATGTTGGGGTTGGACATGGAGTGGATAGGTAGAGGATAGAGAGAGAGATAGAGAGATAAAGTTGCTCCTTTTTTCCAAATTGTCCCTGATCAACAACCTATAAAATAGAAGCAGGTTAGTGCATAGGTGTTGTGTCATTCATTTGATTTTTTTCCTTTCTTCTCTCTCTCTTTTTTGAAGATAGGTAGGTTGCCTCAGTAGAGATTTTCACCCAAGGATATTTTATTTCTCTATTTTTTCCTTTTATCCTTTTTGTTTGCTACAGGGTTGCCTCATGGAGGTTTTCAACCCAGGAGTTTGTCTTGGATGCCTTAGAAAGGTTTTCACCCAGGCCTCCTTATTTTATTTTATTTTATTTTTAGGAAGATGAGGGGCTCGAAACTAGGAATGATCCAAATTTATGCAGGAACACAATGAAATACATAAATACACATAAAAGAAGAACTGCAACATAAATAAAACTTCTTTTCATTAATAAACAAATAATTGAAATATGCTTATAGACAAAATGGAAATAAACTAGCTAGGGCACTAGTAGATTATCCCTGAGAAGATATGTGTCATCTACAGGCCTCTGAACTGTGTTAAATGAGGCTCAAGGGCTTATTTATTATTGAGAAATAATGGAAAATACTAAACATCCAAAAACCTAACCCTAGGAGAAGAAGCACCAAAACTATGGGCCCTGTTTGGGTAAACTGGTACATCAATATTCATGGGGACGTAACTTTGGCATATGATCTCCGTTTGACATGCACAATACCTTGTTAAATATTTATCTGAGGACTACAAATTTTGGTGTGAGCAACATTGACAGAACTTCCATGTTGCTCTTGTTTTTTCCAAAAAACATCGTTTAGGGCCTCAAAATGGCTCCGAAAGTTCAGGACCCGAAAAAATAATAAAAATAATGACTATGCTAAAATTATGGAAACTGAAAAAACTGACAAAAAAAATGGTGGGGCCCCAAGTGGAATAGGCAGGTGGCCACCAATATCCACCTGGATCATTCCTCCCCCCTTAGGAAGAAATGGTCCCCATTGCATTGAGTTCCTCCATGAGATGAGGAAACTTCTACTGAACTTGGTCCCTGGTGAACCATTTGCCTTGGTGCAGGAGTTGGCCAACTTTGAAAAATCGATACAATTGGATCTTCTGCTGGTGATTTTTCTTGATATTCATGTCCATGATACGATCCATGGTTGCCTGTTCCATGCAGTTTGTAATTAACTTTATTGGTGTGAGCTGTTTTGCAATGTTAGAGGTGTACAGTAGAGGTGGGAAGTAGGGCCAAAGGTGGTCCACATTGAACACTAGGTGCAGACCAAGGAATGGCGGAATACTTAGTTTGAATGCATTGGCCCCTACAACCTTGGTGATGGTGTATGACCCATATTGGAGTGGGTGAAGCTTGCGGTGGGGTCCAACGAGATTCTCTTTCTACAAATGTAGCCACACTTTGTCGCCCACCTGGAAGTTGTGTGGCACCCGATGTTGATCATGTCATTGCTTGTACTTAGCATTTTCTTTGTCCAATATGTCATGAACTTGTTGGAAGATGTGTTGAATGCGCTCAATTAAGCTATTTTCCTTGTCAACTTCAGACTGGACATGAGCCGAATCGGCCCGGTAGACACAATTGCAATGGCTATGTCAATGGGACATAGTGGCTGGAATCCCAAGCCCAAATGAAAGGGGTTGTGGATGGTTGAGCTGTGGAAAACTTGATTATAACTGTGTTGTAGATAGGGAAGGCTATCATCCCATGTGCGTGGATGCTTTGAATTGTACATGCGAAAAATGTGTACGATCATCCTGTTGACGACCTTTGTTTGGCCATTAGTTTGGGGATGGAAAGTTGTCGACTTGGTGAGTTTGGTGTCCATCATTGACTAGAGACTGGACTAAAATGTGTTGAGAAACCTTCTATCCTGATCTTAGATGATAGAAAGTGGGATCCCAAAGTGCACAGACACTTGTTCAAAGAAGAGTTTAACAGTGCCTTTTGCTGTGATATTCTTCTTGCAGGCCACCATAATGGCCTTCTTCGAGAATATGTTGATGACCACAAAAACACAGTTGTTTCTATTGTTAGTATAAGGAAGGCCCGACATGTAATCCATGGATATGGATTCCCAAGGTCGACTAGGGGTAGGTAGCAGAGTATAGAGGCCTTACTTATTGATGGACGGTTTGGAAATAACACAAGAAGTGCAGGATCTGATGTACTTCCCGACATCCTATAAAATATTCGGCCAATAGAAATACTTCTGCAGTACTGCCACTATTTTCTTGACCTCGAAATGCCCAATGAGTCAATTTTAGTGTGCTTCCAAAATCATCTTGGCATGCTCGCTTGAAGGAACACAAAGGTATCGCAAGTGACATAGCAGTGCATCATAGAGGTGAAAATTTGGAACTTGCATACTCTCCAAGAGTGCCTTACATGTGTGGCCAAATTCTAGATCGCTCTTGTAGAGAAGTGGCCAATCAGAAGTCTCATGCCCACAAGAGTGGAGAACGGTGGTTAGCGCCACGATCAGTGGTTGGATGTGGTAGTATGCAACATTATTGGAGCTTCCCTTCTTGTACTTGATGTTCTAATGAAATTACATATATGTGGACCACTTATGATGGCGATCATTCCGCAACTTCCCTTGCATATGTATGAACTGCAAGGGTCGGTGGTCTATGTGGATGACCATTTTCTTCCCCAAACTATAATGCTTCCATTGCTGGAAAGCATGCACAATGGAATACATTTATTTGTCATAAGTGGGATACTTGCGGATTGTGTCGGAAAGTGTCTCACTGTGATATGCCATTGGATTACCCTGTTGAGTAAGAAATGCCCCAATAGAATAGTCAGAGGCATCTGTCTCAATCTCAAATGGTTGTTGCAAGTTTGGTAATGTGAGAACTGGGGCAGAGAAGAGACGATGTTTCAATTGTACGAACCCCTTCTGTTGAGATTCTGACCAAAAGAATTTTTCTTTCACTCCTCCCTTGGTGACTTGACTCAAGGGCCAAGTGATATGAGAGAATCCCAACACGAACCTGTGGTATAAATTAGCAAGACCCAGAAAGTTGTGAAGCTCTGTTAGAGTGGTTTGGGTTGGCCAATCCTGAATGAATTAGATCTTGGTTGGATCCACATGTACCCCCCGCTCGTCAATAATGTATCCCAGATACTGAACCTTGGTCATGCCAAAAGTGCACTTCTCCAAATTGGCACACAACTTGTGTTGCTGTAGTGTTTGGAGGACCTGTCGGATGTGGTGGAGGTGCTCTTCCCAAGTCTGGCTGAAGACCAGGATGTCATCCAAGTACACTACTACAAATGAATTGGTGAACGGCTACAAGATTTCGTCCATTAGCCTCATGAAGGTCATGGGAGCATTCATCAACTCGAAAGGCATGACTAGCCATTCGAAAAGGCCCTCCTTGGATTTGAAGGCAGTATTTGACACATCAAAGTGTTCGATTGGTACCTGGGGTTACCCGGACTTCAAGTCGATATTGCTGAAATATTTCGCCCCTTTGTGTTGGTCCAGAAGGTCATCAATTCGTGGGATCAGGTACCTATTCCGGACAATGATCTTATTCAGTGCCTGATAGTCAATAAAAAGTCTCCAAGTCCCATCCTTCTTCTGCACCAACACGATCGAGCTCCCACAGGGCGATGAACTTCGCTGAATGTGACCTTTCTATAACAGCTCCTGAATTTGCCTCTTAATTTCATCATTCTCTAAAACAAAGCGCTGATAGATCGATCGATTGGGCAATGACACACCTGGGGTCGGATCGATGGGTTGCTTGACTTGAAAGTGCAGAGGAACCCTTGTGGGTGAGGTGAAGATGTCCCCATATTCCTCCACAATCTTGTTCATTTTTTTTTGTCATGTAGAGGAGCCCTGTCTAGAGGTCGTGGCCACAGTATTCTTCTTGCCTTGAGGGCGGATCATTAGGAAAAAAAATTTCTCGGGTTTCAAAATGAGCTTATGACATTGTTTTGAAGTAACCAAAGAGATAGCGGTAGGCGGTGGTACCTCTAGCATCCTGTACAAATTATTTCCCAAAGTAACAATAATAGCACGATGTCATGACTCATACATAGCATGTCACTTCCAAAAGTATGGTTGGCCTAATAATACATCACAAACATCAAGAGGATAAATGTCACATAATACCTCATTCATGAAGGGCTTGATGCTGTAGGGAAGGCGGCATTGCTAGCTGACACAAAGATATCATCCTTGGTGAAGCCACTCGATGGTGTACGACTGTGGGTGTGTTGTGGTTAGCAAGCCCAACTGCTTCATGACGTCTACTGAAATGAGGTTCTTTTGATTCCTACTGTCGACAATGAACTATAGCTAGGAACCCTTTACCCACATCTAGGAGTGCAAGAGACACTCCTCCTCCTCTGGATCTTTCGGTTCCTCCTTCTGGATATTTGTGGTAGAAATAGTGGCGTTGGGCTCCACATTGATAATATGCTACCCTTTTTCATTGCCCTTGTCAGGTTCTGATTTAGAGTTGGAGCATGCATCTGATTCATAAGCCTTCATCTCGGCCACTAGTGACTTCTTGGCCTGACACTCACTTGTGTTATGAGTGGGCTCTTATGGAACTCACACCACTTTCCCATGTCCTTCTTTGGCTTCGCGATGATTTTCTTTGCTTACGGATTTGGTAGGTTTTATTGGGCCACCATGCCTTGGCTTTTTCCTTTTGCGGTTTGGGGGCACCTTTCCCTTGCTTTTGATTCACAGATCCAAAGTATCGCTTCTTTTGTTTGAATTTCTACTCAACCTTGGCAACATAACGGTATATCGTACCAAGAGATGATATGTCAAGGAACTCCGTTTCCTCACGAATCTATCTGTGTAGACAACTGCGGTACTTTAGCACCAAATGTTTCTTCGAATATTTGATTCCCAACTTTGTGCGTAGGGTGTTGGGTCAATTTATTGGGTAAATTAACACAAGAATTTAATGATCAATCCAGGTTTGTAGAACTTAGAAGCATCTCTAAAATATATGGATTTCAACTACAGTCAATTTTAGAAGATTAATTATTAATGATAAAGGAAATGCATAGTATAAATCTAAATTAAACAATTTCTAAATTCAAGTGTGCAATCTAAAGTAGAAGAATCTCCTAACTTAAGATATTTGTTTGTCCTTCTCTAACAAGATTACCTCAGGAATTACAAATAAAAAACTACTAATTTAACAATATATTAAGATACATGAAGCAATAATTGAAGAGGCTCTTCACTGAAGAGGTCCTGGTTGTCCTTCATCATAGATTCTTTTATCGATAATGCTATTGTTAGGAAACAAGAATTCAGAAAAAGAGGGAAAGATGAATTCTAGTTTCTAGTCTCTTGATCATATAGAAGAAGTACTTAACTTAAATACTGGGTTGAATCTTCATATGCAACATAAAAACAAGATTAAGATCCATCAACAACCATGTAAAAGCATGTAAAAGCATGTAAAGATGAATTCTAACTGAAGATCTTAATTAGATAGAAAGAATGTTTAACTTAAACATTTGTTTGTCCTTTCATATGAAAGTTAAGAATGATCATTAGATTCATCAATACTCAGAAATAATAAACATAAACAAATTAAACATAAGCAAGCTAATTCAGAAATTGCAACTACAAATAAACTAAGAAGTGTACTTAGCTCGGTGCCAGGGCCCTCCCCCCTTGCCTCATACACTGAGAGTAATTTCAGCTACTGAAACTTATTCAATGCTCATGCACAAGAAAATGATAAATTCTATATTCAATTAACTTCAGAACATAAGAATCTCAAAGTCTCAAGTTTTTCCTACTATCTTCTCCTCTTCTTTTATTTTTCTTTTGGAGAGAGAGAGCACTCCTATTTATACATGAGTGCTTTGAAAACAAGATAAGAAACTCATAATTACAAATCCACTTTTCTCTCAACCAAAATCCCTATAATTACAAAATATGATCCCTTCAAATCCTCACTCATCTCTCGCAAATATTGGATGAGATATGTTATCCAAATCTCCATGATCTTCTCCGTGGAATCTCCATGATCTTCTCCTTGGAATAGTTTGAACAATTATCCTTTGAATTCTTGAAATAGTGGACGAAATATTTGAGAATATTTTTGATTAATCCTTCAAAATAATCCTACACATTACAAAGCTCATCCACATTTGAGATATTAATGAAATACATTAATTTTCCAATAATTAATCATACATTCTCTTATAATATTAAAAATAAATAAATTTGAAAATAATGAGGTGAACCTGTGGAAATGGTATGATGAATTGTTAAATGAGGTGATGGAATGTGAGGAATGGTGAGGATAAACATGATGAAAATGCGACAATTACGAGACCCAACACAGGGTATGGAACAGATTCGTCAACTCATGCACATCTTGGTCCCTTTCCTGTCGCTGTGTAGTCCATTGTATGTACTTGTCCTCATAGCTCCCCACGGGATAATATTGTTCCTTGATGGTATCTCAAAAATAAATCCAAGTGGGTACTACTGAGAACAGAGAGGGTTCCCCCTCATCCTTTTTCTCACAATAGGTTTCCCACCAATCCTTGACATTGGGGAAGACTTTGAGGAGTCCAAAAATAATATTCTCCCGGTCAAAAAGTCATGAACCGAGAAATATCCTTCTAATAGATTCAACCATCTATCTATGACGTCTGCATCTATTTGGTCCTCAAATATGGGAATATCAAAGTTTACGTGTACCTTAAAAGGGGTGGCACCTCCATATTTACTGTTGGATGTAGATGTGCCACCGACAGATAGTCGTTGAAGGATTTGAGCAAAGTTATCCATCATCGCGTTTGTTTGTTTCTCGAGGGCCTCCTCGAGAAATATTTTGATAGGATATCCTACTCCATCATCTTTCTTTTCTTCCCCCATGGGCAGTCATTGGGGTTTGCGAGGCTGATCTTGCAAAGGTTCAACCAGATCGGGCCCTAACTCCTTATACCCGAACCTCGTTGGGGACATGCAAAGAAGGATAGAGAAATAACAGACCACTTTGATACCACTAATCTGGATTTGTGCAGGAGCACAATGAAATACATAACTACACATAAAAGCATAGATGCAGCAGAAATAAAACTTCATTTCATTAATAAAAAAAAAAATTGAAATATGCTTACAGACAGAATGGAAATAAACTAGCTAGGGCGCTGGTAGCTTATCTCTGAGAAGATATATGGCGGCTGCAGGCCTCTAAATTGTGTTACAATGAGGCTCTAGAGCCTATTTATTATTAAGAAATAATGGAAAAACCTAACCCTAAGAGATGAAGCACCAAAACTATGGGCCCCGTTTGGGTAAATTGGTACATAATCTTCTCGGGAACGTAACTTTGGCATAAGATCTCTGTTTGACGTGCACAATACCTCGTTAGAAATATATATCCGAGGGCTAAAATTTTTTATGTGAGCAAAAATGAAAGGAATTCCATGTTTCTCCCGGTTTTTCCAAAAAACATCGTTTAGGGCCAAATTTTTTTTCGAATGTTTAGGACTCGAAAAAATGCTAAAAATAGTAACTGTGCTACAATTAAGGAAACTGAAAAAAATGAAAGAAACAATGGTGGGGCCCAAATTGGAATAGGTGGGTGGCCACCGATATACGCCTAGATCAATGGAGCTCCCAGTGACATTCACATCCATGGTTATTGTATTGATAAAGTCAACCTTAGAGAGGGGCTTCTTGTACATTTTTAGCTTGTAACAATTGACAAGCACAGGGATTCCCTCCTTATCTATGGTTATGATATGAACAACCCCATTTTCGTGGAATTTCTTCATTTGATAAGGTCCTAGCCATCTGGTCATTAACTTTCCCTTGAAGTCCTCAAATCTGGAGTCATAGAGTAGAGCCCAATATCCTTCCTGAAATGTCTTTTCTTTGATGTGTTTGTCATGCCAAAATTTTCTTTACAGCTAGATGAATTCTTTGTGAAGGAGGGCCTACACTCTAAATTCATCGAAACCATTTAGCTACAAAAACCTTTCTTGTTGTTCCTTTGTGATGTCCAAATCAAACCGAGCTTCCATCCTCAGGGTGTTATACTCGAACTTAATGGAAGGAAAAGCTTTCTTCCCATAACCTAGATCATATGAAGTAAACCTTATAGTTGTCTTCTAGGTGGTATTGTAAGCCCAAGTGGCTTCCAAAAATATGTCTACCAAGTCTCTCATGCTACTGCTCACAACTTTGGTGAGGATGTTCTCCAAGGCTCTATTTTTCACTTCCACCTGGCCATTTGCTTGAGGATGATAGGCAGTGGAAGTATTGTGCTTTATTTTGTGCTACCTTATAAGGTTCTCAATGAGATGAGATGTAAATTGAGCCCCCTGATCAGTGACTACCTCTCCAGGGTATCAAAACTTGTAGAACACATTATCTCTCAAAAAATCAGCTACCTTCTATTATTTTTCTACCTTTACAACCCTTGTTTCAACCCACTTGGTCATGTAATTGATGCAAACTATGATATATCTCTTCTACCCAGATGGTGGATCAATGGGTCTAATGAATTCCATTCCCCACTTCTCAAATGGATATAAAGACACCTAAGGTTGCAAAGGCATTTAATCCCTTGGTGTAGGTATCCCAATCCTCTGACATTGATCACATCTACTGGTGTATCTCTTGGTGTGCTGGTGGAGGGCATGCCAATAGTAGCTTGCTTGCAAAGCTTTGAAGGTTGTAATATTAGTACAAAAATGATCCCCACAAGGACCATCATGACATGATGAGAGGATGTAAAATACCTCCTCTTCCCTCACACATGTTCTAATAATTTTATCCGGACCCAATTTGAAGAGATTGCCACCAATCCAAGTGAAACGGGCACTTTTCCTTATAATCCTGCTCTTTTCTTTGGATGAAAGGTTTGGAGGAAACCTCTTAGCAACCAAGTAGTTAGATATCTCAGAAAATCAAGGAGACAGTGCTAAGATAATTAATATATGTTCATCCAAAAGCTGATCATCCGCCAATCCTTCTTCATCTGCAGATAAAGTTAATCTAGATAAGAAATCTGCAACAACATTTTCCTTTCCTGGTTTATCAACAATTGTCAAATCAAACTGCTACAATAACAATAACCATATAATGATTATATCATTGACATTGGGTTTATTCATTAATTACTTTATTTCTGCATGGCCAGTATGTACAAAGGTCTGATAACGAGTAACGTAGTGCCTAAATTTGTTTAGGGAATGGACAATGGCTAAGAGCTCCTTTTCAGTGACAATATAGTTAAGTTCAACTTTAAAGACATTCTTGCTATTGAAATAAATGGCATAGGGTAATTTTTGCTCCAATTACCCCAAGGCTTCCCCCACAACTTTATCTGATGCATCTGTATGAATTTGGAAAGGCAGAGCCCAATTGGGACCTCGAAAAATAGGGGCAGTGGTTATATTTTCCTTGATGAGATCAAAAGCCTCCTAACAGAGAATACATCAGAAGAACTCATTATCTTTGGCCAACAATTCGAATAATGGCAAAGCCAGTTTAATGAAGTGCTTAATGAACCTCCTATAGTAGCCATCCAAACCTAGGAAACTTTTAACATCTATCTACTTTTGAGGAATAGGCACTGTTTTGATAATGGTGATTTTGTTTGGGTCTACCTGTATTCCTGCTTGTGATATTGAATGTCCCAGGACTATCCCTGCCTTTTTTATAAATTCACATTTTTCAGTACTCAGGGAGAGATGCATTTCAGTGCACTTCCTCAACATTTTTCCTATATTGGAGAGAGCCTCTTGGAAATCATACCTATAAGGTGTGAAATCGTCTATGTATATCTCTAAATAATCATGGAATAGTTAAAAAAAATTCTTCGAAATTCTCTTTAGAAAGTAGTAGGGGAATTTCACAGGCTAAAGGGAAGGACTCTGTAAGCAGAGGTTCCCCAGGCACATGTGAAAGTGGTATTGTCCTCGTCCTCAGGGCTGATTTGAATACGGTTGTACCCACTGAATCCATCCAGGAAAGAGAAAAAATGATTTCTTGCAAGACCATATAGTACTTGATCTATGAAGGGAAAAGAGAAATGGTCCTTTTAGTGGCTTTGTTTAGTTCTTGGTAGGCAACACAGATTCACCACTTCTCATTTTTTCTTGGGACTAGAAAAATAGGAGACACCCACTCACTGTTTGATATGGGGTCGATGAAACTTGAATCCAACAAATTTTGCAGTTCATCCTTCACTATGTCTTTTAAGGTTGGGTCCATCCTCCTTTTGGTCTAACACATAATATTACATCCCTATTTAATATAAATATGATGTGTGCACACCGAGGGATGCACCCCTTTCATGTCCTTGTAGTCCCAATAAAAATCATCTAAGTTTTCCTTCAGAAGTTGGCACAATTTCTCTTCTTCCTTGGGAGAGAGGGATGAGTTAATATTTATGGATTTATATGGGCCTAATTCCACAAACTAGGTGGCTTCATAGGTTGAGTCAACTAAGTGAAGTTCAATCCAAGGGTGTATTTCAGATTCTCTCACTAGGTCATCGAGTGGAATGGAAGTGGGGGGTTGGCTTTGAATGATATGGTCAATGAGATCATCCTCATCGAGTTCCCCCCCCCTCTAAGAACTATATCTATGGTACAAATGGGGAAAGGTGTGGTACTGTACACTTCATATTCTTCTTCATTATCCTCCAAACACAAGGGTATGTCATGGTCAATGGAAGGTTGGGCAGGAGGATATAATACTAGTTGTTTGGAGAAGGGACCATTATTTATAGTCATGTTTCTGACCCTACAATTGATATAAGAATCAACAGTGGCCAATCAAGGTCTTCCTAAAATGATAGGATATCCATTAAACTTGATTTTTGGCTGGAGGACCAGGAAATATGTGGGGTACTCCCAGGAGTCAATCGAGACCATCATATCCTCAACAATTCCTTCCGGAGCTACTGTGGATATGTCTGCAAGTTGCATAACAATGGTGGTATTTCTCAAGGCTCCTTGGAGGTTGAGTTTAAGGATAATTTCCTTGGTCATCACAGTGATGGAAGCCCCAAGATTAATCAAAGTGTGGGGAACTATGAAACCATCGATGTTTACATGTTCTATTGGACTTCCAGGGTCCAGGTACTTTGGTAAAATCACCCTCCCCAACATTAAGTCAAACTCTTATCCCACAACATTAATGGTGGGGGTGTCTTTCTTATTTCTCCTAGGATTTTTAAAACATTTTTATTTGATGAGCCTATTGTAAATAGGGACATCCTTAATGGCCCAGAGAAGGGGTATTTTCACACACAGGTTTTTCAATTCTCCCAGGAGTTCATTTTATTCTTGGGTATGTTGACTATGGTGGATCAGGCACTCAAGACAAGGAGGCTTATTGGTCTAAAGGTTTATCTCTTACCTTTCCTCCTTAACCTATGCAGGTGGAGATGGAGGATGATTGTCTAGAAGTACTCTTCCAGATCTGAGGTCAATTTCATGTATCTCCACAACATAAGTTGGATACGATGTTTCCCCACTGTAAACCTGTTGGGCCTGCTTGTTGTTCAGGTTCAAATTGGGTTGGGTAGGAATCTGAGGCAACTTAGGTGGAGTAGAGTGAGTGAGCTGAGGTTGAGGTTGGGGCGGAGGTAGTAAAGCAAGTGGTTGGTTGATTTGGGGCCTCCACCCTTGTGATGGGTTGCTCCATTGAGGTGGTTGAGGAACATATTGCTGGAAGGGTTGGTTTACAAGCTAAGGGTGATATGGAGGGGTATAAGGCCAAGTAGGAGGTGTAGGCCATGATGGAGGAGTGGATGTTTACCAAGTCTCCATAGGTGCATTCTAGTTTGTATGTTAGTAGGAGTAAGGTGCACCTTTCATGCCTTGTTGATTTGACTGAGGCCCTTGAGGCCTTCTATGATTTATGAAATAGAGTTGTTCTGGTCCTCCTTCCCCACCTTGGTATACAAATTTGAGACCAGGTAAGGAGGGACACTTATCTGTGGTATAATTCTCTTCACAGACTAAGAAAACCTCTATGACATTTAGTGGACATTCATTTTTTAGGGTGTTTTCTGGTACATCTAGGGAAAAATATAACCAAGGCCCTCTCTGCTTCTTCTTAATTCCTCTTGATCTGCATTGTGTCCATCTGAAAATAAAATTTGCGCAACATCTCACTTTTGAAGTCCTCCAACATATTCCCAATCTCATGCTTGATGGAGGTGGAATAGGAAGGGGTGTTGGTCAAGATTTGGCTAGCTCTACCTTTCTTCCTAGTTTCCCTAAAGTGGTTTCTAAAGATGATTTTGACGTCCTCATAAGGTAGATGGTAGATGTCTCCTCCCGACATCATATTAAGGGTTTCTACCACCTCTTCCTCGATCTCTCAAAGAAGTACCAATTTGAGTTATCCAGGATCAAGGGTGCAGTTGGTTCTTTTATAGTGTAGCTGGAATATTTCTTCACTTTTCTCCAGGGATTCATTAGGTCCTTGAGTCACCCTAAATATCCTCTCTCTTCTCTTTTTGGACTTGCAATAGTATCTATATTTGTTGTTGAAGGAATCTTGCATCTCTGCCTAGGTAGTGATATTGTTCCTAGGAGAACCAATGCAAGGTTGCATCCTTGAGGGTGGATGGGAACATTTTTAGCTTTTGGTCATCTCAGACATAGTCATAAGTCCTGTAGACAAAAGAAAACTAAAACATGAAGGTGTCAAGATCCTCGGAAGTAAGGCCATTGAAATGTGGAAGGGCTGAGGGACTGATGTTCTTCATTATAGTTTCTCCATATGTTTCTCTAATGGGAAATACTCCTTGGGCCCTAGTTTCAACCATGGCTTGAATTGGTGAATTAGGTTCCTCGGGTGAAGCAAGTTCCTCTTCTTCTCCAGTATGTTCTTCAAAATTTTCAAGTGGTTCACCTATGGTGTGTTCAACCTCACAATCATTGAAGAAGAGTGAAGGGCGACTGTGTGGGGATGTGGGGGTTTTTGGTAAGAATTTGCCTTTGTTATACCTACTCCTACGGGGCATGAAAGTCAAGCTGTTTTTGTATTTTTCAATATTTTGGATCTAAATGTAAAAGAAAAAGCAGAAAATAATTCTAAATCAGAAACAAACATATACTTAAACACCTCCCCGGGAATGTCACAAAAACGTGGTGAGCCTTGGTATTGCACCAACAATGCTGCAACTCCTATAGGCTGCTCAAATTTACTTTATCAACCTCGGGTTCGTAAAAAATTGGATGTGACAGTGCTATATGCATAACAGATGAGTTCTACTCATGTTATCCTCATCTAAGTTCTACAATGAGGTGCTACTGCTAGGGTTACTTCTATGAAAGGAAGTCTGTCACACTTCTAAATGTAATATAAGACTAGAAACAAATCATGACCATTACTCTATCAACAGGGAAATAAACTACTCTAGATCACACTGATTCATTTAGCTAATTGCAAGAAATAGAAATTCACACTTATGCTAATGCAAGAAAGGAAATTACACTAAGTAGCATTTAGAAGCTAGATTGCTTAATTGAATCTCAAAAAAGGAAATGAATATAGAGCACACATACTGAATCAAATGACTAATTGAGTCCTATCTATCTCATGCTTAAATACTGTGTTTAATAATGCATCTAGCAATGAGCTAATTACACTTTTAAACAAATTTGGTTTGCAGCAAAAGAAGGAGGCGTTGAGGTGCTGTAAGAGGGACCCTGGACCAAAGGTTCAGAGCCAAAGGTCTATTAGTGGCTTGGCTAGGCTTAGATGAAGTGAAAGAGTGGATTTGGGCTGAAGGAGAGAGTGTTTGGCATTGCTGTAGGAAGCTGCTACAAGATTTCCTGAAAAGCTACAAGAACCAGGCCATGTAGAGCTTGAGGCTAGAAATGGCGAGGAAAAGGTTACGAGAGGTGGGGTGAAAGTGTATCTAGGTATATTAAGGGTAGAAAACCCCTTGTACAAGCCCAAAACTCTTCAGAAAACCTGTCTTGCACCTTCAAGGTGGCTCTCGGTGATGTGGTGGTGATTTCCAAAAATAGGTTTGTAGGTGACTTGGATGGAAGGTGGTTGATGAAGGGTGGAAACTAAATATGATGGTGCTGGAGGGGCCCTCCTCTGCTACTATATTCAAACCTGCAATCAAACTACATGTTCATGCATTCATCATTGATTAACTTATCATAAAAATGGTGGAAACGATGAGTTGAATTTAAATAAACCTACCTATGCAACTGAAACATAAATCTACCTCTGCATATACAACCTGTTCATGATAAGAAAATTAAAATATCTAAATTTTCAAAGAAATCAAAAACTAAAATACATTTTGGTCTGTGGTGGAAGACCTTCCTCCTTAAGCTCCAATGGAAGAGGTGAGAGAGAGAGGCTTAGCATACAGTTTTGAGTTTTTATATGCTACTCAACATAAAATGAACGAGATTAACTACTGAAACATAAGACGAAACACACGTACATAAGAGAGACTGACGCCAATGGATTAAGACCTAATCCACAAGCTCAACTCCCTGAAACTAACTCAGTGGAGAAGAAACCAAATGCTCATTTTATTTCATAACCAGTCTTGTACATAACATATGAAAGTCATAAATGTCTAATACAAGAGCCAAGAGTGCTCTAGCTACAAAAAAAAATCAAATCCTAGTGAGCTCTTACTCTAGCCTATTTATGCTCAAGGGTAGCTACCAACAACTCCCTAAAAAGTAGGTATTTGTTCCCTTGGAACTCGAGAGAAGTGAAGCTTGGCTCCCTTTGATATTTCACTTTCTTGGCTGCCTCTAATTTCGAGCCATTAGAGGAGAATCTAGAGGAGATATTGGCTGCCTTTAGGAGTTAATGAGGTGGTAAACCCTCCTAAAATCACTCCATGTTGTCTACTTTGAGCTCTGATTATGCAATCTTCCTAAAAATGGCATTATTCCCTTGATTTTCCTACATTTAAACCAAATTAGGCCTCGAAGCATGACAACCCTTAATACACCATTCTCACTAAGAAAAACATGACAAAATGCAATTAAATGTGTGTGTGAGAGAGAATAATTAATATAAAAAGGTGACAATTAACCTCGTAGAATGTACCTAATGATGGTGCTCATTAGGAAGTCCACTCCATATCACCCATAAGCAAATGGACAAGTTGAATCTACAAGTAAATTCCTTGAAGGTATCACGACAAAAGAAATAATTATGCATAGGAAAGATTGGTCAGATAAGATAAATGAAGCACGGTGGGCCTACTGAATAACATGGAAAACACTACTGGATTCAGCCCTTATCAACTTGTGTATGGAAAAGAAGTTATTTTACCTGTTGAATTTCAAATTCATACATATAAAATTGCAGCTGAACTAGGATTGGATCTATCAGGGGCACAATAAAAAAGAATAATGCAGTTAAATGAATTAGATGAAACCTGAAAAGAAGTTGTGGAACATACATCATTGATCCAACAACAAAGGGAAAAATGGCATGACAAGTTAATAAAAAAGAAAGAGTTTCATGCAGGAGACTGGGCATTGTTCTTTGATTCAAAATATAAATACTTCAAGGAAAAATTCACTACTCATTGGTTAGGGCCTTATGAAATTGAATAATTTTATGAAAATGGATCAGTAAAAATCAAAACTATAGATGAAGCAACAACATCACTTCTGGTCAATGGAGACAAGCTGAAAATTTATAATAAGCATGCAAATAAAGAATATTTTCCCAAGGAACTGTCAATAGACGAATATTTAGAAGTTCTGGAAAAGCACAATGATGTGCCTTCCTTACCTTCAATTAAAAAAAAAAAAAGTCAAAAATAATAAAGAGGTTTGGTTGCGAAAATCTAGATTTTTTGCACAATACAAACCTAAATTCATATTAGAAAATCAAGTTTCTTGGCTAATATGAATTCAAAAAAATGTGTTTCTAATTCATTTCATTGTTTCATATTTTTCAAATTTATGCTCACAATAAGCTAGGATATTTTATTTTCTATAAAATAAATTCTCCAATTTGAAGACTTGAGGACAAGTCTCATAATAAGAAAGGGGGACGAAAGAGGAAAATAAGTGAATTTTTAAAAAGCCTTGTTATCCTTTCAAATCAAATTTGGAAAAGTACTCATTCAACATGGAAGACATTGCAACTACGAAGTTCAAAAATATCAGAAGGGGCCTGAACATGAGAATAGTTTACTTCACAAAGGGACCTGAATATGAGGCAATTCTACTTCACAGAGGGACCTGAAGCTTAAGTTTGAAAAATATTAGAAGGGACCTGAAAATAAAGCAAAGAAGAATTCATCTAAAACACCAACTAAATGTGTTGTTGGAAAACCTATTTCATTGCATGAATCGATCAAAGGAATTGCTAGAAAGTACTGTAAGTAAAAAAATGTATTTTAATGCTTTCGATTTAGAAAACAAATCTTGTAATTTGAAGACTAGTTAGCCTTGGTAAAAAAGAGGTAAAGCCCTGTATTAAATACCATGCACACAATCATTTTCACCTTTCATAAACCCTCCATACAACCTTTTAGCCTTTCACCATTCATTTCCCTTCAAAATTGACGAGAGAGCCTCGTTTCATGCAAAGAAAATTTTAAACATGATTGAAAAAACATAGTACTGACAAGCCTTTTCTGCAAAAACAATACAAAAACATGGGCTAGTGTAAAAAAGGATTGAAGAAACTATTTGAAGGATTGAATGCACTTATCACTTATCACTCATGAGCTAATTAAATGAGCTAATAAAGCAAGCTATGAAATCAAGAAAAAGGTACAAGAAGAAATCATGATTTTGAAATGACCTTGAAATGGTCATTTCAAATACAACCATCAAAGAAAACAATGAGGGATGCAATCATGATGATTGTATAAAAATATGGATTCATAAATCTTCAAAACCTTTCAATAAGTGATATGACTGAGAATGATATGAAAAATTCATTTGGTGCAATCGAATATGTATGAGACAATAAACAAATAATGAAATCATGTACAAACAAATGATGCATCAAAGTGAAATCCTAAAGGTTGTAATTATAACTTGTAAAACCTACATAAAAAAACTATAGGAGGGTGATAAACATATTTCAACAAGATATATGGAGTGACACATGTATTTATATTAAGGCCTCACTGTTGGAGTACGAAAACTACTTAGTGAAAAGTCTAAAAAATGCAACTACAGGATAGGTAACAAGGTTAAAAATTGAGTTGCAATAAACAGAGACAAAGAGAGTTAAAAACACCATGCAACAAAGCTTAGTCCAATTCTCAATGCTAAGGTTAATGAACACTCGTTTTAAATGAAAGGCTTGGAATCAAGAGGCAAGCTCATAGCTACAGCTAGGAGGCGAGGTAAGAAACAAAACTCAAGAATAAAATCGATTTTCTATCCATCCAAGGAGAAAAAATGATTAAATGACTCAGTTGTGTAAATTTTGTAGGGTATATGTTCAGTAAAGGGCATACAAATATTGCAGTTTCAAATAAGAATAAATCTCGAAAACTATAGATCTTTGTATCAGTAAAATTGAATTTTCAAAAGAAAATCACGTAAATTTCAAAGCCTTTAAGAGTTTGAGTTGAGTTAGGATTGAGTTAATGGTTCAATCAGTTTGCATTGAGTTGGATGGCAGTGTAGGCAATTAAAAATACCAAACCCAAGCTCGAGTTTGCATGAGCCTTGTTTAAAATTTGGCATGGAATTTTGAAAAGAAGAAACTTGTGACTTCTAGACAAAGGTGTAATAAGTGGATTAAATCCATGAATTCCAGAATACTATTTCAAGGGCATGTAGATTGCCAAAAGTCAGTTTTAAAAGTGTTAGACACAGTAATACTAGATTTTGTTCTTGTGGGTATATAAGGGTGATATGATACAATCAATTACAAATATTTGACATTCCATTTTGGGACCTCAATTGTAGTAATACAACACCAGACAACAGAGGCATACAAATTTTTGTTGTTCCTCTTAAAAAATCTTAGATTACCATGGTACAGAGAGAAAAAAGAGAAAAAACAGAGTCATACAAACTCAGAAATGGAACATAGGATAGAACCAAAAGGGTTTCAATTTGAAAAATGGACAAAGGAGACTACGGAATTTTTTTTATCAAGATGGTTTACTAGAATTTCTAAGAAAATTTGATTGTTACAATGCCAAGGTGACAAATGCATTTGTATCAAATTATCATGATAAAAGGACCACTGTAGGAGATTTCACTATCCCAATTACAGAATAATACCTTGCTCATGCTACATATCTACCTTTAATAGGAGAGAAATACCACAAGGGGCAACATTTCAAATAAAAGGGTAGGGATTATTTCCTGGAAAGACTAAGAAAAGGAACATTTGATAGGTCAAAAGGAATTCCAAGAGAATGGCTCAAGGAACCATGGGCTGAATTAACCCTCATCATTAAAAAATATTTCACTTGTGATGGTAGATATATCATAGTAAATTTGTACCACATAAGGCTTCTCTAGCACATCAAAGGGGATAGTAAGATAAATATTCCTTATTTCTTTTCAAGGATTTTATTGAAGATGATTGAATGAGTAAAGAATAGGAATGAAAAGAAGGAGATCAACCATAATTATCATGGGTTGATCAAGATTCTTATGGAACATCAGTTAAGAAACAAAGATAAGACTTGGACAAGTTTTCTTGAGAGACAATTTTTTGGAATTTCAGGAAAAGGAGGAGCTACTTAAATATGTGGGAGCCTTTGTACAATTACACCTTTCCAAAGAAATCATGCAGTCACCATCATACCCAATGATAATATCGGAGAAGAAACATGAAGGGATAAGTATTGAAAGAGAGAAATCCTTCACATCCTTTCCTAGAAAGTCAAGGAAAAGAGTGACATAAGAACTTTCTAAAAAGGACCAAAACATTGTTGAAGCAGAAATTCGAGAAGCACTGCCTTTTGACAGGACTCAACAGTTACATCATGACCTCATTGAAAAATTAGAAAAACAAGCACATGAAAAACTCAAAAAAAGAAGAAGAGATCCTTAGTATGAAAATAGTCAAAAAGAGGAGTCATCCTCTTATTCAACCTATGAAAAGAGGACTAAGGAAATTGAAAAGATGTCAGAAGAGACTTGTTGTCCCTCGTTTTTTATCTCTTTTTGTTTAATAAAATACACTTTCTTACCATGATATCCATCCATATACCATCATATTCACTCTATTTTATCCAATTAATGCATATCCATGTATTTAAATTAATTTTTTCAATTCTTATAAGTTTTTATAAAAATTGAATTTTAAGTGCATTTTTGGACCAGACTAGAAATTCCCGTAATGGCTTCATCGTTGTCATATTTGCAGGAAACTTGGGATCGAGCTGGATACATTTCTAGAAATCTTGGGAACTAAGATTAAATGTACACCTGTGGGTTTAGTTAAACCGAGCTTAAACATGCCTGGTCAAAGGCGGTCAAACAAGACATTTTTTTATGGAGATCCCTAGGAAATAGGTCAAATTTCTTATTTTATGGGATTTTTCAGATTTTGAGGGATTAGATGGATGAGCACGACCTGATTAGATAGGATAAGGATATCCATGTATTTAGGAGACATTTTAGATGAGTTTGTTTCATATTTTAGCTATTTAAGCCTAAGACATTGAAGGCATTCATATGTAGAAATTGTGTAACTTGAACTTTGATATTTCTGAGACTTTGGAGAGTTAATTGAAAGACCTGTTCTATTTCATTTTCTGCTATTATATGGTGAATGCTTGATCGAAGTTTTTGTTGGAAATACTAAGAGGGGGTGTGAATCAATATTCCTTTCAATTAGAGCACGAGTTAATCTTCAATTATTATCAGTGTTTGTACAATGATAGCAGTAAACAAAAGGAACGCAAATGCACACAATTTTTAAGGTGGAAACCCTCTCCAGGATAAAAACCACATGAATTATTTTCTAATAATTATTTAATATTCAACTCCAATTGAAAATAAAGCTCCAAATTCCTAGAATCTAGAAACGCATTCTTCTCTAGCTCCCACTGGATGGATTCTCCAACGCCTGAGATTCTTCAGTAGTCAACTGAACAGATGCCCCAACACCCAATGAGCTACAACTCACCCTAGCACCACCCTACCACCCTAAATTTTTCATAGGCTTGAACCTGTAGGTGACTTCATGCACCAGCCTAACACCACCCTACCGCCCTAAATTTTTCATAGGCTTGAACATGTTGGTGACTTCATGCACCAGCCTAGCACCAACCTACCACCCTATAGAAGAATAAAACAAGAATGGACTCCCGTACCAGGGAAAATGGTCCACTTTACAATGATATAGAATGATGTAGAAGAAGAAGACACACTATCCCATAACCCCAACTATGACACAACCACCTAATGATGATCCTAGACCTCCCGAAACCACATCTTCAACTCTTGGTAGATAGACACTTGTACAATTTTTAAAATGATGCATTTACAATGAATTAGTACAATGGTACCTTTACAATGACTGTATGCAGTGCTGCCCACTTGAAGACTTCATGTTTTGAAATTATTGTTGATGTTCTACACCTTGATTACTGCTCTTGTCATGCTACCCTCTTCTGCCTCTTTCTTTGCTTTGCTGCCCTAGAAATTTTGGTCCTTTGGAACCCTTGACAACACATGATCTAGTTTTTTCCTGCCTTCTAGGATGTCGATATTGAATATGGTGTATCAATGTTATTTCAACTCCCCAATATGTGATTTTTGGTTCCATAGTAGTACTCGTAGTATTCTTTCCAATGCCACAGGTCTGATCCAATTTGGATTCTTCAAGGGAGAGTTATGCCCAATATCTCACAATGACCTACTTATAGACTGTTTCAGTAGATCGAACTTGTACGGCGTGCCATGTGTCAATGTTTCTTCATTTGGCTCTGAAATTGATAAAGCAAAAACTATAGTATGTCCGCTATCTACCAATTTTTATAGAATTCCAATCCGATACTCAGAGAGAGAGTTATGACGATTTTCCTAAGGTCACTTCTTTGAGATGAAGTTCAGGAGCCTGCAAAAACCCTGACTTCCACATATCATATCTCCAAAAATATTGCGCACCCTGATCTAATATTTTTATAGGAGCTTCCTCAGGATTTCAGCTTTGCCTCATAAAAATTTCAGCTTCTGAACCTTCATATAAAAAATTTAGAGCACAAATGCCACGATGACCTGTTTTAGGTAGTGAAATCCCTACATAAGGAGGATATGAGGATCATGATTTATATAAATTCTTAGGTTGAGAGGGGCTTAAAAAAGTGAAAGTGGGATGGAATTTAGGAGATTAAAAATGATTAATTATTGAATTTTCAATGACCCACGCCATAACCCCATGGGGTTTTATCCCACTAACTGGGGTTACAAACTTCAAACATGAATATCCCTCAGACCGTGAAGAATTACGTGGCGTGCAATATATCGACGAAAACATCTTGAAAATTAGAAACCATCAAAATAATTATTGACCTAGAATACAATAATTTGGTAGGTCAAAATTCCCATGCAATATTGGGGTAGCCCCTGCTACTGCTTGGGTTGACATCAATGACAACCGATGATCAAAAATCTCCCCCTTTGGCATTGATGGCAACACAAGTACTCCCTCTGCGATCATGAAACCTCTTCCTACAACATTCCCTCCCCCTTTTACATCAATGGCAAAGGGTAACTCCCCCTAACACACAACCATCCTGCAGACTTATACACACTTCCACTCCCCCTTTATATTTTGAATAAGGAAAATTTAATGAGAAGTTGGAAGAATCCCAAGCTTCTCGCGAAGATATTCAAATGCTTCAAGAGGTAAAGGTTTAGTGAAGATATCAGCGATTTGTTCTTTTGTACCAACATACTCAAGTTTGATATTCTTTTCAGCGACTTGTTCTCTAACAAAATGATATTTGATCGGAATCTGTCTTGTTTTTTAATGCATGACATAATTCTTGGAGATGCTGATGGCATTGGTGTTGTCACATAATATGGGAATAGGCTCACTGAATTTTACTTGAAGATCTTGCAAAGTTTGTTTTATCCAAAGTACTTGAGTACAACATGCTGCTGCTACAATGTATTCTACTTCAACTGTAGATAACAAGATTGAGGTTTCTTTTTTCTCAACCATGATACAAGACAACCACCTAGATGGAATGCTGCTCCACTAGTAATATTACGATCATCAATGCTTCCTGCCCAATCTACATCTGTAAAGGCTTGAATAACGAGATTGTTACCATTGGGATACCACAAGCCATATTCTTCTGTGCCCTTTAGATATCGAAGAATTATTTTGATAGAAATAATATGTGGTTCTTTTGGTGCTGCTTGGAATCTTGCTACTTGTCCAACTGCTTGCATAACATCTAGTCAGGAGGCTGTTACATATAGAAGACTACCAATCATATTTTTTACAACCTCTGATCCACATCCTTAGTCGTCTATGCTCAATTTGCAACCTGTTACCATCGGAGTAAGGATGGGTTTGCAATCTTCCATTTTGAATTTCTTAAGCATTTCCTTGATGTACTTGGCTTGACATATAAATATTCCTTTCTCTTGCTGAGATATTTGAAGCCCTAAGAAGTATGTTAGCTCACCAAGTAAAGACATCTCGAACTCACTTTGCATATTTGTAGAAAATTTCTTACTTAGTTGATCATCGTTTCTACCAAATATTGTATCATCCACATATACCTCAACGATTGTTAAATTATCTTTACCTATTTGTACATAAATATTACTATCAACTATACCTTTCTTAAACCCTTGTTGACGTAGATATCCATCAAGACGAGCATACCATGCTTTGGGAGCCTACTTGAGACCATATAGAGCCTTCTTTAACCTGCAAGCATAGTCTTCATTTTCTGATAGTAGAAAACCTTCAGGTTGTTCGATGTAAACGGTTGTTCGATGTAAACTTCTTCTTGTAATTCGCCATTCAGAAATGCTGACTTAACATCCATTTGGTAGACTTTGATTTTTCTTGAACATGCATAGGTGAGAAACATTCAGATGGCTTCCATTCTGGAAACTGGTGCAAATGTTTTGTCGAAATCAATTCCTTCCACTTGTGCATAGCCTTTGCAAACCGATCTTGCTTTGTTTCTAGTAACCTGTAAATATCCATTCAATTTGTTCCTAAACACCCATTTATTCCCAATGACATTTTTATCTTTTGGTCATGGAACTAATTCCTAGGTGTTATTCTTCTCGATTTGATCCAATTCTTCATTCATAACTGCTACCCAATGTTCATTCTGGATGGCTTCCTCAAAACTACTAGGCTCAAAGGTTGCTATAAAAGCAATGTGAGCTTGTTGTGATGAACGAAGCTGTCGACCTTCATTTATGTCACCAATGATTTGATTTGATGGTTGGTTCTTTTGAATCCATTCTCTTGTTCTCTTTGGAGGAGCTTCTTGTTATTGTTCTGGTATATCTTGATGATCATTATTTACTTCTTCCTGGTTGATAGTTTCTTCTTTTCCTAGAATTTTCTCTATGTATTTCATCCTCTGTCTCAAGTTTCAAGATTCTAGATCCTCATCATTATTTGTTATAAGACCATCTTCGTCAAATGTAACATTTATGCTCTCCACTATTTGTTTTCGTCTTAAATTATAACATTTATAGGCCTTTCTTTTGCGTGAGTAACCAACAAAGATACCTTCATCAACACATGATTCAAACTTACCCAAATTTTGATCTTCTCTTTTGATATAACATTTGCTTCCGAATATTTTGAAATATTTTACATTAGCTAGTTTTCCTTTCCATAATTCATATGGGATCTTGTTGCAATTATTTCTGAGAAGACTTCGGTTGATAATGAAGATTGCCGTATCAATTTCTTGAACCTATAATTTTTCAACCAATTTTGATTCCTTCAACATTGTTCTACCCATTTCCTGTACAGTTTTGTTCTTTCTTTCAACAACTCCATTTTTCTAAGGTGTTCTTGCTGTTGAAAATTGTCTTTTTATTCCATTTTCGTCACAGTATTGTTGAAATAATTGGGAAGTGAATTCTCCACCATTATATGATCTTAGACACTTTATTTTCAAATCAGTTTCATTTTCGACCAACTCCTTGTAGATCTTAAAGCACTCAAATGCTTCAGATTTTTTCTTTAGGAAACTGACGGATGTCATCCTGGTATAGTCATCTATCATTAACATGAAATATAATTCTCCATATAAGACTTTTGTTCTCACAGGACCACATAGATCAATATGTATCAATTCTAATGGATGTGATGCAAAGTGTTCTTTTGTTTTAAATTGGAAATTTTTTTGCTTGCTGTGCCGATAGGCCTCACATAGTGTGTTGGAAGGTTTTGAGATTTTCAGCATTTCTCATACTACTTCCTTTTTGCTAATCCTGACAATATTGTCAAAGTTTATGTGACCCATTCGTTTGTGCCATAACTAGCTTTCATCTTATTTAGCTAAGTAGACATGCTTTAGTTGCTTCATATAGAACATATATGTAATTTGGAGCTCGACTTGTTGTAGCCACAACTTAACCATACCTGCCTTTCCTGATTTCACATTTTGTGGATTTGAATAGCATTGTGTGTCCTTGATCACACCTTTGTCCAACACTGAGCAATTGTGATTCATGTTTTCAAAAAATAGAACATTATTGGCTATAACATATTTGCTTCTGAGAGTGATGGTACCTAATCCTATAACATTTGAAGATCCATCATTTCCAAAGGATACGGTTCCATCCTTATTCTCTTTCAAGCATACAAATTTCCTTCTATCTCCAGTCATATGCGTTGAGCAACCACTATCAACATACCACACATCTTTGTTGTTTTGAGCCTTGAGAGCGAGAGCACAATTATCAGTCTTCTTCTTCTTCCATGTTTGTTCGTTCTGTGGCTTCAAAGATTCTTCTGGAGGATTTTCAAGTTTGCAGTCTCTAGCTATGTGTCCAAAGTTTTGACATTTGTAACATTCCATATTATTTCTTAAATGTTCAAATATACTGATGTTTCGTTAAGCCCTGGGAGGTTCATATTTGAAGGATCTCCTGGTTGGTTCCTAGGGTACGTGCGACATTCTATAACTTTATGACCAAATTTTCCACATGAATAACAATAGCCATGAAAAATATGTTGGTACCTGGATGGAAATATTCGTTGAGAAATCGTCTTCCAAGGATGTTCTTGCGAATATTGTCCAATGAAGTCTACATGCATGTTAGATCTCATAGGTTCATTGTATTTTGTTGTAGAAGGTCCTGCTTCTTCTTCTTTGTAACCGAGGCCAGTTCTGTCGTTGTAAGATCGTTGATTGTTGATGAGTTCTTCCAATTCCCTTGAGATGTTGGCATAGTTTTGGACAATTTTTTCCTTCTTCACTTCCTTACGCAGCAAGACTACTTCGGCTTCTAATTCTTCCCTTTCTTGGTTGCTTTCTTCCAACTTCTTTTGAAGTGACTCTTCAATACATTTGTGTTCTTCAACTTCAATTTTGAGACCTTGAACTTGTTCTTCAAGAGTATTGGAATGAATATTCTCAGCCTTGAGCTCTTTTATAAGCCTGATTGCCTTCTTATAAAATTATTCTATGGCCAACCCTTCTTCTTCGTTGTTTGATACCTCTTGTTTATTGTGCTTGGCCATAAACAATACTCTCTCATTGGCTTCTTCTTCGATGTCACTATCTTCATCGGATGATGAGCTATCTTCTTCAGAGAGAAAGTTCCTTTTGGATCCTTTCTTTTTTTCTTGCTTGTTTAATTTCTTAAAGCCTTTCTTTCCTTTTGAGTTTCCATCACTTCTGTTTAGACATTTTGGTGTGAAATTCCCAACCTCACCACAGTCGAAACATATCAATGGAAGTTTACCTTTGAATTTTCCTTTACCAATTTTTAGTTTTCTTGTAAAGTAAGCATATTCTTCATCTAAAAGACCTTCTTCATAATATCCCTTTTCTTCACACTTGCAAGTGCATGTATTTTCAATTGAAGGTTGTTTGTCCTTATTGGTTTTCTTAGATGCAACAAATGCAGTTTCTAGATGCGAAGTACCCTCTTCTTCATCAAGTCTCATTTCATATGCTATGAGAACTCCATGTAATTCCTCTTTGATGAGTTTGTCCAGATTTTCATTGTATTCTTAGATCGATACCTTTGGGTTGAATCTTCTTGGTAACGTTCTAAGAATATTTCGTATAATAGTCTTTTCGTCAACTGGCTCTCCCAATCCTTCCAGAGTATTGGTTATTTCATCAACGTATCGGAAGTATGCAACAATGTTGCCATCTTCTTTCATTCTGAGTTGCTCAAATTTTTCTCTATAGATTTGAAGCTTTGCTTCTTTGACATTTGAGTCACTTGTATATATATTCTCAAGCTTGTCCCATACATGTTTGGTGGTTTTACAACCCAACATCTTATGATAAGAAGATTCAATAAGTCCACTGATAACAATATTCTTCGCTTTTGCATCAATTACCAAATTCTTCTTACCTTGTTCATTTGCGGTTGATGTGAATCCATTTTGAATAATGTCCCATACTTCGTAACCTTGCGCCAAGACATAGACATCCATTCTTCCTTTCCAGAGTGCATAATTATTTTCATTGAACAGAGGTACACCATTCTTGGTATGCTCCATGACCTCCTTCCTGCTGTTAAACTGCTATTGAAGGAACCAAGCTCTGATACCAATTGTTGGAAATACTGAGGCGGGGGGGGGGGGTGAATCAATATTCCTTTCAATTAGAGCATTAGTTAATCTTCAATTATTATCAATGTTAACAATGATAGAAGTAAACAAAAGGAACACAAAATGCACATAGTTTTTAAGGTGGAAACCCTCTCTGGGACAAAAACCACCTGAATGATTTTCTAATAATTCTTTAATATTCAACTACAATTGAAAATAAAGCTCCAACTTCCTAGAATCTAGAAAAGCATTCTTCTCCAGCTCCCACTGGATGGACGCTCCAATGCCCGAGATTCTTCAGTAGTCAATTGAACAAATGCCCCAACACCCAATGAGATACAACTCACCTTAGCGCCACCCTACCACCCTAAATTTTTCATAGGCTTGAATCTGTTGGTGACTTCGTGCACCAGCCTAGCACCAGCCTAGCACCCTATAGAAGAATAAAACAAAAATGGACTCCCGTACCAGGGAAAATAGTCCACTTTACAATGATATAGAATGATGTAGAAGAAGAAGACACACTAGACCATAAACCCAACTATGACACAACCACCTAATGATGATCCTAGACCTCTCGACACCACCTCTTCAACTCTTGGCAGATAAAAAATTTACAATTTTTACAATGATGCATTTACAATGACTTAGTACAATGATACCTTTATAATGACTGTATGTAGTGCTGCCCACTTGAATACTTCATGTGCTGAACTTCTTGCTGCTGTTCTACACCTTGATTACTACTCTTGTCATGTTACCCTCTGCTACACCTTGCTTTGATTTGCTGCCCTAGAAATTTTGGTCCTTTGCAGCCCTTGAAAACACATGATCTATCTTTTTCTTGCCTTCTAGGATGTCGATATTGAATCTGGTGTATCTCTATTATTTCAGCTCCACAATATGTGATTTTCATTTCTATAGTATTACTCTGAGTCTTCTTTCTAATGCCATAGGTCTGATCCAATTTGGATTCTTCAAGGGAGAGTTATGCCCAATCTCTCATAATGACCTAATTATGGACTGTTTCAGTAGAGTGAACTTGTACGTCTTGCCATGTGTCATTGTTTCTTCATTCGGCTCTGCAATTGATACAATGAAAACCAAAGTCCATCCAATATCTACCAATTTTTACAAAATTCCAATCCGATACTCAGAGAGAGAGTTATAACGATTTTCCCATGGCAAATTCTTTGAGATGAAGTTCAGGAGCCTGCAAAAACACTGACTTCCACAGATCATATCTCCAAAAATATTGCACACCTTGATCTAAAATTTTTATAGGAGCTTCCTTATTATTTTGACTTCACCTCATAAAAATTTCAGCTTTTGAACCTTCATAGAAGAAAACATTAGAGTGAAAATTCCACGATGACCTGTTTCAGGTAGCAAAATCCCTACATAAAGAGGATATGAGGATCACAATTTATACAAATGCTTAGGTTGAGAGGGGCTTCAACAAGTGAACATGGGAGGGAAATTTGGAGCTTAAAAATTATTAAATATTTAATTTTCAATGACCCATGCCACAACCCCATGGGGTTTTAGCCCACTAACTTGGGTTACAAACTTCAAACATGAATATCTCTCAAACCGTGAAGAATTGCATGGCATGACATATATCAACGAAAACATCTTGATAAGTAGAAACCAACAAAAGTATTTTTGACCCAGAATATAGTAATTTGGTAGGTCAAAATTCCCATGCAATATTGGGGTATCCCCTGGTGCTGCTTGGGTTGACATCAATGACAACCGCTGATCAATAGTTTTAGTAGCTGAAATCAATTTTAGTGTGCAAGGCAAGGGTGGAAGGCACCCACACCGAGCTAAGTGCACTTTCTAGTTATTTTAAGTTGCAGTTTCTAAACTAGTTTTTTTTATTCTTAATTTTTTAATTAGATATATGCTGATGTTTTATGAGTGCTGATGAATCTAATTCTAATTTCTATTTTTCATATGAAGGGACAATCCAATGTTTAAGTTAAACATTCCTTCTATCTGATTAAGAGCTAGAGCTAGAATTCATCTTTCTTGCTTTTTAATGATTTTCTAAAGTTACTGTTTTCTAACAATATTGGTAATGATGAATGAATCTGTAATGAAGGAAAACCAAAATCTCTTTAGTTAAAAGCATCTTCAGTTATTCTTTCATGCATCTTGATCTATTTCTCATTAGTGGTTTTTGTTTCTAATTCATGAAGTAATTTTGTAAGAGAAGGACAAACAAGTTCTCCTAAGATAGGAGCTTCTTCTGCTACTGATTACAGAATTGAATTTAGAAATTATTTAGTTTAAATTTATATTTGTAATATGCATTTCCTTTATTATTAATAATTCATCTTCTAACTTGACGATAGCTGAAACCCATATATCTTGGAGATGCTTCTAAGTCCTACAAGCCCCGATTGATAATAAATACTTGTGTTAGTTTACCCTGTAAACAACCCAACATTTTGGCGTCGTTTCCAGGGAAACATATTTCGAAGTCGTCAATTAGGAATATAAAAAAAAATATAAAAAAATCAAAAACAAAAAAAAACATAGTTTTTCTTTTAAGTTATGTTTCTATATGCCTAGAGATAGAGATCAGAAGGGTAGATTCGTGAAAAAAAACTCCCCAAAAACTCATCCATCCACAGGACTAACAAAAATAGTTTTTGGAAGACCTACTATAGAAGAGTTGAGGAAAAACAAAGATCAGGACAAATATTTACTCTAGTTCAACGACAGATCTTGTTAGCCTTGGAGGTAAAAAGAAAACAATCACCAAAAGAAACTCCTTCCTTAGGAAAAAAAAGGAAACAAGAGAACCAATTGCTGAACAATTAGAGCAACCTATCCTTGAAAAAGTCAAAGTGGTTGAAGAAACACCAAATCAACCTTATATTGAAACACTACAAATCTTTGAACAAGAAATGACCGACGAAGGAGAAGGATCAAATATGCCAATCATGACTCTTGAACAAAGAATTGAATATGAGAGGCAACACATGGAATGGAGAAGAAAAAGAGAGGAATAAAGGAAATTCAAGGAAGAAAGAAAGAGAGAGGAAGATAGGAGAACAAAAGCACTAAGAAATATAGAAGAAGATGCAAGAAGAGAAATCAAAACAGAAGAATACATGATAATCAACAAGAAAATAACAATGACTGGGAAACTACTTTTTGGCTTTCCAATATTAGACGCAAGAAAAATATTAGGAGAAGAAGTGAAAATGAAAAACATTCCACCTTCTGTATTGCCTAACTTTTATGGAATGTCAACAGAGGATTCTGATGCATTCATGTTTGAGTTTGATATCTTATGTAGAACTTATGGATACACGAATGATACACACAAGATTCAACTCTTTTCTGCTACTCTGAAAGCAACAACATTAAAATGGTTTATGGGTTTAGGAGAACATACAATAGCTTCTTGGGTTGATATCAAGAAATTTTTTCTTAAAAATTATCAAGCTTACTGTAGGGCTAGAGACTCAAAACAAGAAATTTTTAGAATGGCACAACAAGAAGATGAAAGTTTGGAGAAATATTTGGAAAGATTTCTTTACAATTTGTAGAAATCCAAACAACATTCTCTAAATCCTGATACCATTCATACTATCTTTCTTAAGGGTATCAAAGATGAATATTTAGATATCCTTAATGTGATGGGAAAATAAGATATCTCCAATTTACTATTTGAAGAAATTGCTGAACTTTGTCAGAAATACTCTAGGGGAAGAGCAAAGAGTGGAAAGAGAGATATTACATCAAAGGCTTCCAAATCTGCAACAAGTGCAGTAATAAGAGCAGAGATAGGAAGTTTATTAGAAAATTTCAAAACAGATACCTTTATCACTTTTGGAACACAAGTAGATGTCTTAAATCCAAGAATAAAAAGGAAGAAGAAGATGAAATCTTAGCAATCTTCTGTCAAAAGTGTAGGCAAAAACATCCACTTAGGGAATGTCCTTTGCAAGGTATACAAGTGTGTGGACTTTGCATAGAAAATCATGCCACATAAAACTGTCGTAAATTAAAAGAGTTGCAAATGAAAGAAGTACAAGGAGTATATTCTCTCTACTATATGGCACCAAGGAGACCTTGGAAACCAAGGATGCCTGAACAGTTCCCTCAACAAAACCCCCAAAATTTTCAATATCCTCAAAATTCATGGAACACTCCAATGCCATGGTAGGCTTGGCCTCCACAACAATATCAAAACCAACTTGCTTAAGGTTGGAGGGGATATGGTTATGGAAACCATCCACGTCAGCATATGTACCCTCAACAGTTTCAATATCAACAATCATACCCTCCACAACCATTTCCTCAATACCTACAATTCCAACAACATCAACCAATGCCATTTCCATCCCAAAATCAACCAATGTTAACTCAACCTCAACAACTTCAGCTGCCTACTAACCAACCACCTCCTAGACCAACATAATTGCCATCTCAGCCATTAGCTAATCCAAATAACAAAGTGGATAGAACAACATACAATGTGGAAGAGACAACATATTATCCTGCCTATTCTATTCTTCCCATACAAGATGTCCACTTAAGGTCTGGGAAGGTGTTACACAAAGATTCTCCTCCAGTAATAAAAGAACCAACTGATCAGGGAGAACAAAGTCAACAATCTCAACCAGAACAACAAAATAAGAAGGGTAAATCTATTATGACTAAGACTCCACGATATCAAAGAGGTTAATATAATAGAAAATCCCAATATCTCTGCCTGAATTTGATATTTTGGATTATTTGGAGAACACATATATCAAAATTCCTTTGTTGCAGGCAATTAAATATATCTCGATATATGCAAAGACAATAAAGGAATTATGTATCAAGAAATTTGGCAGAAGAAAAAGAGATCCACCTACAATCTAGGTAATTGGAAGTTTAGCTAGTCTCATGTCTACAAATACAACCATTGAAAAATATGTTGATCTAGGGATCCCTATGGTTACCATTTTGATCAACAAATTTTCAGTGCCAAACACTTTAATAGACTTGGGAGAAGCTATAAATGTTATGACTATAGAGACTGTGAAACATTTGAATCTAAGCAACATTAGACCTACTACTACAGTCTTAGAACTTGCAGATAGATCTAAAGTTGTACCAGAAGGTATATTGGAAGATATCATTGTCTCATTGGATTCATGGGAGTATCCTGTAAACTTCCTGATTTTGTAACCAAAGAAAAATTAGGAGGGCATCCATTAATTTTAGGCAGACCATGGTTAGCCACTGCAGATGCCTGCATTGGATGTAGGTTAGGAAGTATGATTATTTCACATGGAGATCAAAGAAAAAATGTTACATTGTATCCTCCCGCTCAATCTCCTTCTTTATTATCATGGCTTGATGGAGAAGAACAACAAGAACTTCAATTTGTTCTTAGTATTAATCAAGTCTATAATTTTAGAGAGGAGGAAGGAAATGAGGACTTATTAGATCTTTTCATCTCAGAACCAAACATTTCAGAGCAACTTAGAATAACAAAATATGAAGCTGCAAGTCACCTTTTAAATCAATGTTTTCAGGAAAACTCTACTATACAATCACTACAAAATATATTTGAAATTATTTTTCATGTTAACTCAATTACCAATTCAAAGAGAAAAATAATTAAGATCAGTCCTGGGAGAAATTTGAATATCGGTAATAACTTACAATCATCACAAGAGAAAGAGGCAATAGCACCGTTACAGAAATACTCTCTGTTGCCTGGGATTACACAGACATGCAAAGGATTCATCCAAAACATGTATCCATCAAATTTCAATGATGACCAAATTAAACCTGTAAGGAAACCACAAAGAAGGATGAATACTATGATGAAGGAAATAGTGAAAGAAGAATTGCAGAAACTGTTACAAGTCAGATTTATCTATCCTATTTATGATAGTCAATGGGTTTCACCCTTAGTTGTGGTACTTAAGAAAAATGGAAAGTGGTGAATTTGTGTAGATTACAAAGAGCTCAATAAGGCTACATTGAAATATCATTTTCCTTTACCATTTATTGATCAAGTGCTAGTTTCATTAGCTGGGAAGAAATTCTTTTCATTTCTTGATGGATTTAGTGGGTACAATCAAATAAAGATAGCATTGGAAGGCCAAGATAAGACAACATTTACATGCCCATGGGGAACATATGCATACACTGTCTTACCCTTTGGTTTATGTAATGCACTTGCTACTTTTCAGAGAGCAGCCTTTGAAATCTTTGCTGATTTTATCCATGAGTGTGTAGAGGTCTACATGGATTATTTCAGTGTGTATAAAGGAAAATTTGATGATTGTTTACAAAATCGTGAAAAAGTTTTGAAAAGATGCATAGAGACAAATCTATCACTCAGTAATGAAAAATGCTTTATGATGTTAACTAAGGGAATAATGTTGGGACACAATATTTCTTCTTCAGGAATTAAGGTGGACCCAACAAAAATTCAAGTCATTGTGAATTTAATACCACCCACAACACAAAAATAAGTAAGAATTTTATTGGGTTATGCAGGTTACTATAGGAGATTTATTGAAATTTTCAGTAAAATAACTTTGCCTTTATTCAAGTTATTTGCAAAAAATGTGGAATTCCAATGGACAAATAACTGTCAAAATGCATTCGAAAAATTAAAAGAAAAATTCTCAATTGCACCCATTCTTCGAGGACCTAATTGGTAATTGGAATTTCATATATCAACTGATGCATTTGACACTGCTGTAGGAGCATCACTTGGAAAGAAAGAGAATAAGTTTAATTATGCCATATATTTCATAAGCAAAAACTTAACACCGACAGAATTGAACTATGTGTAAAATCTTTCAGTGAAAATCACATCAAAGAAAATTTAGTCGATGCGTTTCGAACCAGCCAATGTGGTTCATCATCAGGACAAGATGAGAAATCTGATCAGGTAACCCATTTAAATAGATAAGTAAAGCTCCAACTAGCTGTTTGTAAATTAATGAGTAATTTGACTAAAATAGGAAATAAAATCAAAATAATATATATATATATATATAATTTGAATTTTATATATTTATTTTTATTTTTAATAAAAATAAAAATAATTTATTTATTTTTGAAGAAAAAATTAAATGTTTAATATTTGTATATATTTTTTGGAATAAGTTAGATGTTTAATATTTATAATATTTATTTTTAAAATAATAATTATTTATTTTATTTTATTTTTAAGAATAAATTAAATGTTATATATATATATATATATATATATATATATATATATATATATATATATAATGTTTAATATTTAATATTTAATATTTATAGTTTGAAAGAAATGAATAAAAGCTTATAGTTTGAATTTCATATATTTATTTTTATTTTTAATAATATGTTAATAATTATATGTTATGTAATTTAAATAGTTTTCTTATTTATTTTATTAGATAGGTAATTCTATTTTTACTTATTGGAATTTTTTCTAAGTTAAAAAAGAAAAGAAAAAAAAAATAAAGAAGAGAAGAAGAGAGAAAACAAGAGCCAAAGAAGAGAAAAAGATAAGGGGGAGAACAGGGCAAGAGAAACAAAAACTAAGAATGAAGGGCACGAATCCAACATCTGCTAACAATCCACACATCATCCGTGTTGAGGTTAACTGCAAGTTGAGAGAAGCCCTGGAAATCGAAAAGAGGCCAGTTAACCCCAACATGGATGATGGGTGGATTGTTAGCAAATGTTGGATTCCTGCCCTTCATTCTTAGTTTTATTTCTCTTTCCCTGTTCTGTTCTCCCCCTTATCTTTTCCTCTACTTTGGCTCTTGGTTTCTCTCTTCTTCTTCTTTCTTTTTTCTTTTTCTCTTTATTTTTATTTTTATTTTTGAACTTAGAAAAAATTCAAATAAGTAAAAATAGAATTACCTTTCTAATAAAACAAATAAGAAAACTATTTGAATTACATAACATATAATTATTAACATATAACATATTAGGAATTTGGCTTCTGTGATCCATAAAATGTTTGTAAAATTTTTTCGGTGAAAATCACAAAAAAGAAATTTTTGTCGACGCGTTTCGAACCAGCCAGTGTGGTTCATCATCAGGACAAGATGATGAACCACCAAAATTAATTAACAACGTGCGACGGGGGCCTAACTGTCTCGATTATATAAATATTTACACATATAACATATTATTAAAAATAAAAATAAAGATATGAAATTCAAACTACAAATATTAAACATTTATTCATTTATTTCAAACTCTATATATATAAACATTGAATTTATTCTTAAAAATAAAAATAAATAAATAATTATTATTTTAAAAATAAAAAATTATAAATATTCAACATCTAATTTATTCCTTAAAAAATATAAATATTAAACATTTAATTTTTTTCTTAAAAATAAAATTAAATAAATAATTATTATTTTTATTAAAAATAAAAATAAATATATAAAATTCAAATTTTAAATATTTAAATTATATATATATATTATTTTGATTTTTTTTTTCTATTTTAGTCAAACTAGTTGTTAATTTACAAACGGCTAGTTGGAGCTTTACTTATCTATTTAAATGGGTTACCTGATAAGATTTCTCATCTTGTCCTGATGATGAACCACACTGGCTAGTTCGAAACATGTCGACTAAATTTTCTTTGATGTGATTTTCACCGAAAGATTTTACACAATTTATGGATCACAGAAGCCAAATTCCTAAGAATTGAACTATACTGTTACAGAGAAAGAAATGTTAGCTGTAGCACATGAAGTTAATAAATTTAGAATTAAATAACAAATTATCAAGTATTCATCCACACAAATCATTCAGCCATAAAATATTTAATGAACAAAACAATTACAAATGGAAGAATAACTATATGGCTGTTACCGATGCAAGAATTTAACATCACTATACAAAATCGACCAGGTATGGATAATCAAGTTGCAAACTTTCTATCAAGACTTCATTCACCTGGTGATACAAATCCAATTTCAGATAATTTTCCAGATGAACATCTATTTGATATAACTATCAAAACTCCATGGTTTGCAGATATAGCCAACTATTTATCATCTGGCATCCTACCATCTCATTACACAAATAAACAGAAAATAAAGATAATTAGAGAAAGTGCTAGATATATTTGGGTCAATGGTGACCTCTTTTATTCTGGTTCTGATCTAATAATAAGAAAATGTGTTAGAGAAGACAATATTATAGATATTTTGAAAGCATGTCATGATGAACCATTTGGTGGTCATTTTGCAGACAAACGGATGGCATACAAAGTCCTAAAACCTGGCTACTAGTGGCCTGCCATCTTCAAAGACTCCAAGGCCTATGTGAAGAGATGTGACAATTGCCAAAGAATTGGAAGACCAGTGGCATCAGATGCAATGCCATTAAAGCCGTAAGTACTGATAGAACCATTCGAGGAATGGGCTCTAAACTTTGTGGGACCAATCAACCCGCCATCAAATGGAAAGAAGTACATCCTGGTATGTATAGATTATGAAACTAAGTGGGTGGAGGCAAAGTCAGTGGCACGATCAACAAAAGATACAGATGTATCTTTTCTATTTGAAGAGATATTTGTAAGGTATGGAGTTTCGCGACAGATTGTAACTGATCGAAGCACACAATTCACATTAGAGATTTTTTGAGATCTAACGGAGAAGTACAAGATCAAACATAGAAAATCAAATCCCTACCATCCTCAAGCAAATAAACAAGTGGAATCAACAAACAAAGTCCTAGAGAATATCATGACGAATACTGTACAAACGAATAGAAAGGACTGGTTAGAGAAATTGAGAGATGCACTATGGGCATATGGGATAACGTGTGAAAACACAAATGGGTTCAGTTCATTTCAGTTGGTGTATGGAAAAGAAGTCCTATTACCCATAGAATTTCAAATACATACATTCAAGTTAGTAGCAGAGTTGGGAATGTAATTATTTGAGGCACAACAACAAAGAGTCATGGAATTAAATCAACTAGATGAGATACGACAGTAAGCAGTAGAGCACACATATCTTGTGCAAGAGCAAAGAATTAAATGGCATGATCGATTCATTAAGAATAAAGTGTTTCAAAAGGGAGATTGCACACTATTGTTCGACTCCAAGTTTAAAGATTTCAGGGAAAAGTTTACGACTCATTGGCTTGGACTATATGAGATTGAAGAAATATTTGACAATGGGGCTGTAAAGATAAAAACAATTAACAAAGTATCTATTTCATTTGTCGTTAAGAAACATAGGCTTAAAGTTTACAATAAGCCTAAAATAAAGAGGACTTTATGAGAAGAATTTCAATAGATACTGATCTGGAACTAATGGGACATCATAGCAATATTCCTTCATAACTCCAGAATAATAATAATAATAATAATAAAATAAAAGAGTTTGGTTGTGAAAATCTAGGAAACTGGCACAATACAAACTCGAATTCATATCGAAAAACCAACTTGTTTGGCCAATATGAATTATGTTTTTGTTTTAATTTTACTTCAGTATGATTTTTTGCAGATTTATCTCCCGAGACATGCAAGACTTGAGGACAAGTATTAACATCAGCAAAGGGGAAGCTTGTAATAAAACTATGAAAATAGTTTGAGCAGCTGAATTGAAGAAGGAATATGAATTACAAGTACAAAGGGACCTGATACATCATTGAACATACTATGCAGAAGGGACCTGATACATCGCTGAAAATATTGAGCAGAAGGGACCTGATACATCATTGAACATAGTATGCAGAAGAGACTTGAGATATCATTAAGAATATTATCCAGAAGGGACTTGTATCATATGACAGAAGAAACTTCAAGCATTGTTGAAAATTATGTTAGAAGGGACCTGAAATAACAAAATGTCAGGAGTGACCTGAATTACATCAATACTCAAGACTAAAGAACATGACAGAAGGGACCAGAAATGTCAAAATTAAAACTGCAGAAGGGACCTGAACAACATCATTCTAAATCAATAATCAGATGCAAGGCAGAAATAAGTCTCTACATTTCTACATACCCTAGAAGAGCCATCGTTATTAAAAAAAAAAGACAATGTCGACCATCATTTGACCAAAGGACATCATGGAAATCAAACGATTTGTGGGAATACAAGTACAGTAAGTGAAGTTTTGATCTTAAAATTTTAATTTTTAAAAAAATTCTAGAGATTGTTAAAGCTAATTTAGTACTGGTTATGCATATTCTACCTACATTTCACTACCTTCATATTCTACCCATTACATTCCTATTCCTATTCATTATTTTACCCATCATATCCTTATCCATATCCACTATCCTAACTATTTAACTAATCATTCCATAAACCATATATTATTCCTTATCCATATCACATTAACCCTACTTTTCTTAAACATAAAGATCATAAACAAAAGGCTCAATTATCGAACCCTTGTTGGACCTACAAGAAGAAAACAAAAGGTTAGTTACATGTTAAACATTTAATTTTAAAATATGACCATTCTTTGGTCATTTTTAAAATTAAATTAAACAAAAGTCAAAACCTAAGTTAAAATCATGTGAGAGCGCAATATGCAAATCTCAAAACAAAACAAATATGCAAACTATTATTGAGAGCGCAATAATATATATGATTAAAATCTAAGGTAATGGGCAGAGATGCAATTATGACACAAACAAAAATGAAAATGCAATAAACTAACGTAAGTGTTAAAATGATGCGATGGAATGGAAATTTGATGCATGGTATGAAGAGTAATGATGCATGTGCAATAGGGTGAGCGAAAATATGTTGAGGGATGATGCATGTTCGATGGGGTATAATGCATTTCGATGGGGAGATGAATGCGAATATGGTGGTCAGCATATGCCATGAATACAAAACAAAAGGTGGATTGTGTAATGAATAGAGCTGAGAACGTGGATAATGGAGAGTATACCGTGGAGCCAGCACACTAAGCTAGCCAGAAAATTTAAGCCACGAAGGCATCAGTCAAGCAGTTGACGGATAAGAATGGTCAAACAAATTAAAAAATGCAGTGTTACAAACCCTATGAAAACTGGTAAGAGCCTCCGCAATTCTCAGACTTCAAACCTCTGAAAAACCGTGTGTTCTTCACCATCATAGCCCTTTGCAGGCTTAGTGAGGGAGTGGAATGCCGTGCAAACTATTCTGATTCAACAAGAAGATCCTAGTGAAAATTATGTACCTACACTAGGATGGAGCCTCAGGCTATTTTTAGGTGGAAGCCTATTTATAGATGCATGAGAAAATTCTATATATAGATGATTTCTATTTATATATGGTGAGAAAATTCTTTTTATAGATGATGTTATATTTATAGATGTATGTGCGAGTTCTATTTATATATCATATGTCTATTTATAGATGCGTGCCGACTATTATTATCCCTTAATAATAGTTGGACAATAAATATTAATCTATTCTCAATGAGCACTTGGAAATAGTTAGTTGAAGTGGAAAATCAGTTAGCTATGGGAAATTTGAGTTCAAAGGTTGGTTGGTTGGACATGCAAGTGGACTTAGTTATAACTGAGTGATTCGAAGTTGTAACAGAGTTGGATGTGTAGTTATGTGAGTTGTATACTTTAACTTAGTTAAGTGAGTTAAATTCAGTTGTGCTAGTTGTAACTGAAGATACACTAGTGAGAGATCAGTGAATTAATTATTTAATTAATTCAAAATCAATGATCTCACATGCAACTCAAGATTTACTATTGTTAACTACATGCATGTTAGATCCAGTGGAGACCCAATTAAGATGTAGGTGAAAGGGATAGTTTGACTATCATTTGTGACATTAGTGGGTGCACTCATGCAACCACACACACATTGGAGATGCCCATCAGGACGGTGCAGTCAAGGTAAGCAGGATTCCATTCTTTCAAGGATTGCTATCAACAGGGATTGTGCAGTGAAGCAGGCTGTCTAGAGGTAGTAAATTGGCACATGTATTTGCCAATTTTTTTATGACAATGTGAGATTATTGTATATTGTACTGAGATCTATTGAATTATATTTTTGTATGAGATTGTTTCATGATCCATGATATATACATAATATATGATAGTGGGGTTTTTAGCTTTATGATTTCCCAGTAAAAACATCTATGTTATGTGTGATTGATCTTTCTTCTTGATATTGCAATTGGCGACCATGTTTTAAATTCCGCAAGATTTTTGTAGAAGCGATTCTGTATTTAACAAAGGCATATAATTTTTAGATCAGGAGAATCCAAACAATACATGATTTGTATTAAAATTTCTACATGGTATCGGAGCAAAAAAGATTGCAATTTTGAAGCAGGAGCTGAGTTTGTTGGTGGAAACAATTCAAATTTGTAGAAAGGTTTTCTTGGTTCTACAGTTGAGTAAACATCGAAGTGGATTTCAATAGCTTGCGGCTAGAGTATGCACTTGAGGGCAGCTCAAACTACATTTCCTGGAAGGACAGGATGGAGGCGGTGCTCGAAGATAATGGCTTGAAGGAATTCATCGGAAATGATGTTCCTAAGCCCACTTCGACAGATGCTACATTACTTGATGCATGGCAAAAGAAAGTGGCAAAGGCGAGAAGGATTATGTTGGAAGGTGTACGAGACCACATTGTCTCAAGCCTTCATGAGAAAGCCACACCATATGCTATGTGGAAGGCTTTTACAGGTCTTTTCCAAAGCAAAAACGACCATAGGAAATTGGCGTTGAAAGATAAACTCAGGAAGATCAAGATGGAAAAGGGCGACAACACTCCAAAGTACCTCATAAAGTTTGTCCAATGTTGGGATGAAATGGGGAGTGTGGAAATCACTATTGTTAATGATGATTTGGTGAGCTTGGCTCTCTTGGGACTTCCTAAGAGTTGGCACAATTATGAAGACTCTATCAATGGACGGGAAAAAATACTGGATTGGGAACGACTGTGGTTGGATCTAGTGCAGGAGGAGTTCAGGTGGAACACCAGAGATGGCTCTTCATCAAAGAATTATGATGAAGAGGATTGTGCTTTGACTTCCAAGGCAAGGAAAGGGAAGGGGAAGAAAATCCATTCAAAATCCGAGTCTAAAGGCAAGAAGCTGGATTTTTCCAAGGTGAAGTGTTTTCACTGTCACGAACATTGGCATCTTGCTACTAACTGTCAACAGAAGAAGAATAACAAGAAGGCTAATGGAGTTGCTGCTGGTGAGGCCCTTGCCTCACAATTTGAACTTGATTTCTCTTTGATTGCATGCATGGTGTTAAGTGCATTGGGTGTGGTATCTGGATAGTGGCGCTTCCTTCCACATGATAGGAGATAAGGAGCTTTTCAGTGACTTGGAGGATAAATATCTCTAAATGCATATAGAGATGGACCAATGGACGATACATTGCGACTAGAATTGGTACCATTACCTTTGAGAGGGAGTCAGGTAAACCATTTCAATTGAAAGATGTTATGCATGTTCCAGGTCTGAAGAAAAACTTGGTCTCAGTCGCAATGTTGGAGGACAAAGGCTATGACATTGTTTTCAAGGATGGAAAAGCTTTCCCGCAATAGAAAACAACAGGTCAAACCAAGAGGATAGGGATTCAAGTTAAGAATCTCTGAAAGCTGGAGGTAGATGGCTACACTTCCATGATGGGAAAGACAGAAAAAATGGTGAGTTAGGATGAGGGCGAATTATGGCACAAGTGATTGGGACATCTTCATCATGGAGCCTTGAAAGTCATGCAACAAATATCTACTGGACTTCCAATTGGAACACTTGCTCAGTTAGATCAGTGCAAGGGTTGCACCGTGGGGAAGTATGTAAAGTCCAATTTTCATGAAAAGGAAAACCGTGCTTCGATGATCCTGGAGAGAGTTGACACAGACGTGTGTGGACCATTCTTGGTTGCTTAAACAACAAAACGTAGGTATTATGTTATTTTTTTTTATGACTTTTCTTGTAAATTCTGGATCTTCTTCATGCAAAAGAAGGATCGAACATTGTCAAAGTTATATGAGTTTAAGGCATTGGTGGAGAAAGAGTCGGGGAAGAAAGTGAAGGCTCTGAGGAGCGATAATGGTGGAGAATACATCTCTAATGAAGTCAAATACTTCTACATAAAAGAAGGAATTCGAAGAGAACTCATAGCGCCTCATAACCCACAGAAAAATGGGGTCACAGAGAGGAAGAACATAACGATCGTGGGTGTAGCACGAGTGATGTTGCATGATCATGGCCTACCAATGCATTTGTGGGCAGAATCATGCTACATTGCGATGTATGTACAAAACCGTTATCCTCATAGAGTACTTGGCATGAGTACACCTGAAGAAGCTTTCACTGGTAAGAAACCAGATGTTTCTCACTTTAAGATTTTTGGCTCATCTATTTATGTGCATGTGACCAAGAACGCTAGGAAGAAGCTAGAGCCGATTGCTGAAGTTGGGATATTTTTGGGGTACACCCCATAATTATTGTGTGTATTTTCCTAATAGTAAGATCACTGTTATGCGACGGGATATAAAATTTGATGAGGGGAAAGCCATGCAGTTTTCGCTTGAGAGGGAGCTAGACTTGCATGTGGAGGAGGAACTATTAGTTCCCAAAGATGAGTCTCTAGATGTGGATTAGCCATAGGAGGAGGGTCATGGAGTGGAGGAGTCCACCCACATAGAGGCAAACATTAGAACTGGCAGAAGTCGTACCAGAGAAGCTGATAGGCTGAGACTTGATGTTGCACAGAATGTAGGAGCCCCTACTTCACATCGCAGACAAAGATAGTCTCCTAAACGATTTACTGGATACATGGCTCTCATGAGAAAATGTATTGTGACTGAGCCATCTTCCTTTCAGGAATCAGTGCAGAAGCCCACGTGGGTAGATGCAATGGTGGAGGAGTATGACTCCATTGTCAGAAACAGTGCTTGGGAAATTGTTCCAAGGCCGGTTGATAAATCAGTGGTAGATTCAATATGGATCTACAAGGTTAAGCAAGATGTTGATGGTAGTGTTGAGAAATACAAGGCCATATTTTTGGCCCAAGGCTTCTCATAGATCGAGGGGATTGATTATGAAGAAACCTTTGCACTTATCGCAAGGTATTCTTCCATAAGGAGCATCCTTGCTCTCTTAGCGCAGATGGGTTGGCACACTCATCAAATGGATGTGAAGACTACATTTCTCTATGGGATCATTTAGGAAGAGGTGTACATAGAGCATCCTGAAGGATTTTAGATCCTCGATAGCGAGTCGCATGTGTGTCGACTCAAAAGAGTGTTGTATGGGCTGAAGCAAGCACCCCGTGCTTGGTACACTCGGATAGACAATTATTTCACTAAACTTGGCTTCACCAAAAGTGAGGCAGATGAAAATCTCTACCAAATTGTGGTGGAGGGTAAGCTTTTATTTATTGTTATTTATGTTGATTATTTAATACTGACTGGTGACGATCAGCTGATACACTCATGCAAGGAGGACCTTGCAAAGGATTCGAGATGAAGGATATGGGCCTCCTTCATTATTTCCTTGGATTGGAAATATGGTAGTGAGATGGTGAAATTTTTGTGTCTCAAGGCAAGTGAAAGGGAGATACTGGGTAAGTTTCACATGGAGGGTTGCAAACCCATGGATACTCCTCTTCCAGGAAATTGGAGGAAAGAGGATGCTACAACTGGAGAGGTAGTGGATGCTACTATCTATCGACAATTAGTGGGTTCGCTAATGTATTTAGTGGATACGAGACTAGACATATGCTATGAGGTTAACCAACTAAGTCAAGCAATGGTTAAGCCTACCAAGCTCTTTTGGAAGGTGGACAAGCATGTCCTGAGATATATGAGGGGCACATCTGAGTATGGCTTATGGTACAGACAGACAGATGAAGTGAATTTGCATGGCTTCACGGATGCAGATTGGGTGGGTAGCCCAACGGAAAGAAAGAGCACATCATGAGGGGTCTTTAGTATCGGATCTACATCTGTTTCTTGGTACAATAGGAAACAGAGATCCGTGGCACTCAGTTTAGCAGAAGCGGAATACATGGCAAAAAATAAAGCTGCATGTGAGACTATCTGGATGAGAAAGATCCTGGTTGGTTTGTTTGGTTCTCATTTAGATCCGATAGTGATGCATTTTGATAATCAGATTTGCATTAAACTCTCGATTAATCCCGTGTTTCATGATATATATAAGCAGATAGATATCCTATATCATCATATCAGAGATTGTGTGCAGCAGAAGATCATGTTGCTTCAGTACATTACTACGGAAGATCAGGATGCAGATATTTTGACGAAGGCACTCACCAGGAGCAAATTCGAATACCATAGAGATAGGATCGGGGTGAAATATAATCCATTTCTTGTTGAGAGGGAGCATTGAGATTCAACAAGAAGATCATATTGAAAATTATGCACCTACACTAGGATGGAGCCTCAGGCTATTTTTGGGTGGAAGTCTATTTATAGATGCATGAGAAAATTCTATATATAGATGATGTATATTTATAGATGGTGAGAAAATTCTATTTATAGATGATGTTCTATTTATAGATTTATGCGTGAGTTCTATTTATAGATTGCTATTTATAGATGCATGTCGACTATTATTATCCCTTAATAATAGTTGGACAATAAATATTAATCTATTCTCAATGAGAACATGGAAATAGTCAACTGAAGTGTAAAACTAGTTAGCTATGGGAAATTCGAATTCAAAGGTTGGTTGGTGGGACATGCAAGTGGACTTAGTTGTAAATGAGTGATTCGAAGTTGTAACATAGCTGGATGTGTAGTTATGTGAGTTGTGAAGTAGTTTAACTTAGTTAAGTGAGTTAAACTTAGTTGTGCTAGTTTTAACTAAAGATACACTAGTGAGAGATCAATGAATTAATTATTTAATTAATTCACAATCAGTGGTCTCACATGAAACTGAAGATTTACTACTGTTAACTACATGCATGTCAAATCCAGTGGAGACCCAATTGAGATGTAGGTGAAAGGGACAGTTTAACTATCAGTTGTGACATTAGTGGGTGCACTCATGCAACCACACACACATTGGAGATTCCCATGAGGATTGTGCAGTCAAGGCAAGAAGGATTCCATTCTTTCAGGGATTGCTATCAACAACGATTGCGCAGTGGAGGTAGGCTGCCTGGAGGCAGTAAATTGGCGCATGTATTTGCCAATTTTTGTATGATTATGTGAGATGATTGTATATTGTATTGAGAGCTCTTGGATTAGAGTTTTGTATGAGATTGTTTCATGATCCATGATATACACATAATATATGATAGTGGGGTTTTTAGCTTTATGCTTTCTCGGTAAAAAATCTTGCAATTGGCGATCATGTTTTAAATTCCACAAGTTTTTTATAGAAGCGATTCTGTATTTAATAGTGGCATATAATTGATAGATCAGGAGAATCCAGGCAATACATAATTTGTATTAAAATTTCTACACAAACCATGAGCACACATTCGAGAGACCCTGTGAAGAAAGAATTGACAAAGGAAGAAGAGGGAGAGCTGTGAAGGAACAAAGGAAATTAAGCACAAAGAAGCAAGCAGAAGATATAACAATAGAAGGATGGAGAGATAAGAAGAATTGACTGAGATTTTGAGCCAAGAAATCTGGCAGTTGTTTCAATCAAGCACACTGTCAAGGTGCAAAGATCCCATGGAGCACAAAGGTAAGAGAAAACCCAGTTTTTTCTTGTTAAAAACAATGGATATTCATATGAAAAAATCTCGGGATTTTTGTGTGAACTATGAGTTATAAATGAAGTGCTTCCGCCATTGTTTTAACTTGTCATTACCATACAATGTGTCATTGCCACCATTCACATAAACTTTTCCACCAGTTAGCATGTATTCTTCATTGATTTGTTTGAGTGAATATTTGAGATATTAAGGGAGACTTTTGATTGAGATGGCATTGTTTAAAACATAGGAACTCAAGTCAAACTCAGAGAAATCACGAAGATCACTGCCAGATCAAGTAAATTTGTAAATTTATTCATGTGTGGTTGCATATACACTCTTTGATTTTGTTTTGAATACAAACACAGAACAAAGTGTTCGATTTGTAACATACAGTGGCTTCATTTTTGCATTTTTGAATGGGTTGTATAAAAAAATTCATTTCATTTACACATAGTGAGAAAATTTGAAACAAGAAAAAATATTGTGGTGAATTTTTGCAATGAAAGAGATCGAATTATGGGTTAAGAGGCAGTAAAAACATTGTCAAAATGTTTTTGCATAACATAGAGAAATGTTTTATGAATTTTGAAGACACAATGAACCGATTTTTTGTGATATTTTTGATGAAACACTGAGCCATTCTCCAAATTTTCTTGCACACAATGAGCTTAGGACATTTCAGATTGAATGTATAATGATTTTGCCTTAGAAGAGAAGGATTTTTTTGTGAAACTGAAGGATAAAAAGGCACCGTGGTAATTTTTTTTAAATTTTTTTACAGAGTCAACAAAAGGCAGAGAGTTCTACAATTAGAGGCAGAGGATTTTTATTTTATTTTTGATGAAAGAGAGGATCAAATTAGAAGAATATATTAATAAAAACATGCTTGTTATGTTTTTATAATATTTTCTACATCAAATATTTGTGTTTGTAGAAGCATTAAGTTCATTTCTTTCAAGAGAATAGAGGATTGGTTTCACTTCCTTGTCAAAGGCATCAAAAAGAGGTAAGCTTCACCACCATAATGTATATGTCAATAGAGATCTAGTGCATGATTTTTTTTTTTCAAAATGAGGATGATGACAGTAGAAGGATATATTAAATAGTTTTAAGAAAACATGATAACAAGGATAGAACCTATAGACTTTCAGGTCGAGCATTGGGGAAAAGACACAATAGAAAAACTTTACCAATAAGGTTTGATAGGTTTCCTTCAGAAGTTTAAAGGGCATAATGAAGACATTACAAGGGAATTCATAAATAACCACAAACAAGAGCAAACTATGGTGGGTAGTTTATTCATTCCCTTAACTCTAGAGTCAATTTCTCAAACCCTATATTTTCCATTATTAGGAGAAAAATACCACAAAGGGTTTCATTTTAAAGATAAGGGATGTACCTTCTTCCTAGACAAAAATAAAAAGGGATCCTTTGACATAACTAAGGGGATTCCCAGAGAATGGTTCAATAAGCCTTGGGCAGAGTTAGTATTGACCATCCAAAAATATTCACATGTAACAATAGACACAACATAGTGCACCTATACCACATTAGGCTGCTTCAACACATCAAGGGAGACATAAGAATCAATTTGCCATACTTTTTCTATAGAAATTTGATCAGGATGATAGAAAATTTGAAGTCTGAAACCAAACCTAAGGAGCCACAAATCCTTCATCAATGGCTCATTAAAATTCTTGTTGATTATCAGTTGAGAACTAAGGGTGTGAAGTGGAGAGAATTCCTAACTCAGAATCAATTTGTAAAAAAATCCATAGAAGACAAATTAAAACTAGTTCAAGAAACAAGGAGTATAATGAATTCACCCCTTTATCCAATAACAAGATCTAAGAAGCAACAAAATACAATCATGATTGAAAGAGAGACATCATTCCTATCCATTCCTAGGAGGAAAAGAAGAAATAATTCAGCAGACATAAGTAGTAAGGAAAGAGAACCTGAAGTGCCAGTTATTGAAACATCTCCCTTGACCAAACAAGCTAATGAAATTCTTGAAAGATTGCAGAAGGGGGCTTATGAAAACCCATTAGAAAGAGACTCATATTTTGACAATGAAGAGATTGAGGCCACTTCAGTTGCCAAAGACACCAAGGAAGAAGAAAAACAACCAAAACCTTAGCAAAATCAAAGAATTGACTAATAATTTGGAGGTAAGCAAGATATTGGAGAGGCACTTGAAGAGAGAAAATGAAACATACAAGAAAAATAATGAAAAAATTATCAAAGAGAATGAGATAAATAATGAAGAAGTGGGAAAAATGAAATAAAAGAACAATCATCTTACCATGCACGCATTCAGATGGCTCAAAGAGAAAAATTCTTGGAAGATCAAATATGAAAAGCATAAGGTTAAGGCCTCAATATAAAAAGAGGAACAATATAAAAGTATAGAATCTCTTTTGCAAGAAGCACAACATGAAGCTTCAGGGCTAGGTACAAGATCAACATTAGAACTCATGAGGTCTAAAAGGAAGAAGCAAGCATGAGGACATGCTTGAACATCAGCTTGGGGGAGATGTTGGCCCTCATTATTTATCTCTTTTAGTTTAAGAAAATAAACTTTATTACCATTATATCCATCCATACACCATCATATTCACTCTAGTTTTTCCAATTAATGCATATCCAGGTATTTAAATTGTTTTTTTCAATTCTTAGAAGTTTTTATAAAAATTGAATTTTAAGTGCATTTTTGGACCAAACCAGAAATTCTCGTTTGCAAGACACTTGGGCTCGAGATGGATACATTTATAGAAATCTTGGGAACTAATATTAAATTTACACCTGTTGGTTCAATCAAACCAAGCTTAAACATGCCTGGTCAAAGGCCGTCAAACATGACCTGTTTTTATGGAGATCCGTAGGAAATAGGTCAAATTTCTTATTTTATGGGAATTTCCAGATTTTGAGGGATTATATGGATGAGCTCGACCTGATTATATAGTATAAGGATAGCCATGGCTGTTGGAGACATTTTAGATGAGTTTGTTTCATATTTTATCTATTTAAGCGTAAGACATTGAAGGCATTCATATGTAGAAATTGTGTAACTTAAACTTTGATATTTCTGAGACATTCGAGAGTTAATTGAAAGACCTGTTCTATTTCATTTGCTGCTGTTATATGGTGAATGCTTCACCGAAGTTTTAGTAGCTGAAATCACTTTCATTGTGTGAGGCAAGGGTGGAGGGCCCCCACACCGAGCTAAGTGCAATTTCTAGTTATTTTAAGTTGCAGTTTCTGAACTAGTTTGTTTTATGATTAGTTTTTTTAATTAGATATATGTTGATGTTTTATGAGTGCTAATGAATCTAATTATAATTTCTATTTTACATATTAAGGGACAATCCAATGTTTAAGTTAAACATTCCTTCTATCTGATTAAGAGCTAGAGCTAGAATTCATCTTTCCTGCTTTTTAATGATTTTCCAAAGTTCTTGTTTTCTAACAATAGTATTAATGATGAATGAATCTGTAATGAAGGACAACCACGATATCTTTAGTTAAGAGACTCTTCAGTTATTATTTCATGCATCTTGATCTATTTCTCATTAGTGGTTTTGGTTTCTAATTCATGAAGTAATTTTGTAAGAGAAGGACAAACAAGTTCTCCCAAGATAGGAGCTTCTTTTGCTGCTGAATACGGATTTGAATTTAGAAATTATTTAGTTTAAATTTATCTTTGCAGTAATATGCTCCTTTATTATTAATAATTCATATTCTAACTTGACCATAGCTAAAACCCATATATCTTGGAGATGCTTCTAAGTCCTACAAGCCCAGATTGATAATAAATACTTGTGTTATTTTACCCAGTAAACAATCCAACAAGACTCATGGAGAAACATCAAGGATTCATAAGAAGGAGGATACCAAGGAAAAGGAGTTAGAAAATTTGAAGGCAAAGCTTCAAGTCGCTGAAATAATGGAAAGGAATTTGAAAAAGGAGAATGAGATGTACAAGGAACAAAATAACAAAATTGTTAAGGAAAACAAGCAACTCAAGAAGAAAACAAAGAAGTTGGAAACTCAAAACCTTCTCATTTCTAAGAAGAATTCAGATGGCCGAAGGAAAATAAACATTGGAAATACAAATATGAAAAACAAAAGGTAAAAGTGAAATTTATAAAAGAGGAGAAAAGGAGAAAGAAGGAATTGATATACTCCTACAAGCAACCCATATTGAAGCATCCACCTCTACAGGCAGATCAATAGGCAGGTCAGCAAATAGATCAGTAGGCAGGGGAAGAAGGGACAAGAGGCATAGAAAATCATGAGAACATGCTTTCAAATCGGGAAGGGGGAGATTTAGCTCTCGATTTTGACCCTTTTTGACCACACCTATTGCATCATTTTGCCATCCTTTATCACTATATTATGATCATATTTGTCACAATTTCCCTCTTTTTGCACACTAAGGTAAAATAATTATGTGTTTTGATTTTTAGATTTTTAATTAAATATTTAGTATTAAATTTTATATTTGGCAGAAACATAACTTCCCGTAATGGCTTCATTGAAGTCATATTTGCAGGACACCTGGGCACGAACTGAAGGCATATTCAAAAAATACATGAGCAAAGGATGGAGGGACACCTATTGGCTCGCTCCATATCAGTTGGAAGATGCCGGGTCAAAGTTGGTCAAACTTGACAAGTCACACAGGAAATCCCTTGATTCAAGGGGTAGTTTTGGGATTTTGTGGGATTTTTCCATATTTTGTGTAACAGAGGGATAAGATTGAACTTATGAGATGGAATATGTCTTGTTGTTTGTTACAACAATTATAGCTAATATTGTTACATTCTTAGCCTATTTAAGCAAAGCTACCAAGCAACTATGATCATAGTTTGTGATTATTATGTTCTGAATATAATTGGAAACTTGCCTTCTATTTCTTATGCATACATTGTTGTGTGATGTGAATGGTGCTTTTATGTAGCTGATTATCTTAAAGTGTACCAGGAAAAGGTGGAGGGCCCCAATTCTAAGCTAAGTACACTATTGTTAAATTTTGTGCATAAATGTATGTTAGCATTTCTATTTTCTTTGTCAATATTGTGAATATTTCCTACTAACTTTGTTTCCTTGGTTATTGAGAAAGTGAAATGATTTCTCTCAACTAATCAGTTTCAATAAGGAAGGAAAAACTAGATCTCTAAGTTAGATCGCCTTCTTTGTTAAATAAAAGTGAATTGAAATCAATATTTATGCATTCCTTTCTTCATGCTTTCTTGAATTATATGCTTTATAAACTTAGATGGTGAAATTGCTTTTTTTAAATGAATAGAAATGATAAGGAAGGAAAATCAAGACCTCTAAGACAAGAGCCTCTTCCTTGTTAACTAAAATTGAATAAAATCATTATTCACTTGTTCATATGCTTCATAGATATGATTTTTCGTACTTTCTTCATATTTAGCAATTCATAATTGTAGCTTTCCATTTTCAAGTTGTAATATGAATTTCCATTATTTTAAGTATCTAAGCAACTAATTCCTAAACTAGTTATATATAAGATCCATATAATTTGGGTGTGTTTCTAAGTTTACCAACCCAAATTGATATTAAAATACATGCTCTAGTTCATCTCCATAAATTAGAATGGAAGCATTGCCATGGATCCTCCACCACAACTAAGGAAATCGAATTCCTTACATGCACTAGCTATTTTGAGCTGATTGATAAGTTAACTAGATGATCTTTGAGTTAGACTATTGTCCTACTGCACAACTGACCTTCCACTAGTTCTATCAATAGTTAAAACTAGTTTAACTGAATACAACTGGAAATAAATGAACTTGATTGCTACAAATTAGTAATCACACATGCTTAAATGAACTCCAAGCCCAATAACTCGAATTTACTGAGCCAACTAAGTGACAAGATCCATGTCACACAAGTTAACTGCCTCCAAGTTTTCTGTTGATGTGGAAATTCAAATTTTCTCAATTTGACTAAGGCAAAGTCAAATTGAGCCTTTCTTGCTACACTTCTCAACAAAAGGAATCTATAAACATATGCATCCTTCAAATAAATAAATATGATCATAGTCAAAAGAGTTATCTCAATCAATTTTCATCAATGTTGTTTGGAATTTTTCTTGTTCTATACCAACAGGTACTCAATTTGAATCACCTTGGGTGAGGTGCACTAGTCTATGCCAATAAATTTACTAAAGATTCCATTCACAATTGTCAAAAAACATCCCTTAGGATTCCATACAAGGCTTGTCTTTAATTTAAAAAAAAATACATATTTATAATATTTCCCTTAGGGTGGCAAGAGGGGGAGGGATTCTCATTACTCTCGAAGGAAACAAAGAAGACAAATTTGCATAGAGTCTGGGAAAAAAGATGAACAATCAAGCCAAAGCTTATGGATTGTTCATTTGGATTTCATTAGCTCAGAGAAATTGAATTAAATAATTGTGTATCCTAGGGGGATCTATGATTATTATAAAACACATGAATTACAATACATCAACATAAAACTACAAATTGAATCAAATCATCAAGATAATCCAGGGAATGAGGCTCCTCTTTGGTAAATTACAGTTCTATCACATTATCTGAGGATAAAATAAGGAGGCAGATTGGCAAACCAATCTAGAATGAAAAATGGTAGAAGAAAATAGTAATGTGAATGGAACCGTAGCAATGGTTGCAATACCCTAACAATTTAAATGAAAAATCAAACCAATAAAATAATGGTTTAGGTTAGAAAGAATAAGAGAGAATTGCAGAATGATAATAATTCCCCATTTAGTTCTCCTCCTCCCCTCCTACCCTTCCCCCTCATCTCCTATCATCCCATTCCACTTGGCACCCTCTTTTCCCCTTCTCCCTTGTCTTTCTTCCCCTCCCTTTTTTATCACCTTCCCTCCCGCCCCTTCCCTGCTTCCTACCATTCATTTGACATATCCTCTCATCGATGGATGCTTGGAATTCGATTCTCCCCATTCCTAGCCATCCTTGGCCCTATCCCATTAGCCCCTGTTCCCCACTCTCGTTTCCCCTGCATCGTGGAGCCTTACCTCAATGGGTTTCTAGATCACTTCAGACGCATACTGGACAGATTTGGCCATGTGAAACACCTGGTGTTTGCTTAAAAATTTGGACAGAGGAAATGGATTTTCATACTCGGATAATCCCCTGGTGTCGGCTCATTCATGGTGAAGGAATGCAAATCTTAGGAGAATGAAAGTGGAATTTAAACCTCCTATGTTGGCGTGGCTCATTTTCCTGAAGGAAGTCGACTTTGTCTAAAGGTCACTTCAATGAGCAGAGAATTATGGAGATTTGTGGGGAAGCTTGCGACATGACCTCAATTATTGGTCCGTGCTACAAATACAGGAAAATGAATTTATATATAAGCAAGTGTTCTAGTCCGTGTCCTCATCGGATGAAGGGTTCAGTCCCAGCCTTGAGTTTTCTATGGTTGTCGACCAGGTGGAAAGGTTCGGGTCATTTTGGTGGTTGGGTTCTGGGAAAGTTATGGGCCTTGTGTGTGGTTGTGATACAGGAAGGTAGCTTAGTGCTATTGTAGTGTGTTATTAAGGAGGTCTTGACTTTTTTTCCTAGGACCGCTGTGGTTTCAAATTGTGTTGTGGCTGCGAGTGGCGGGGTGTATTGGGGTTGCTTCTCTTTTGTGCGACCAAGGAATTGTCAGCTTGGTGTGACCTTTCAGGGGTAGTGGTTCTTGGTATCTTATTATTTTGAGTATTAGAGGCATCTATGTATTGTCCCTATGAATGCAATGAGCCACTCAGAGGAAGGAAAATCTGTCTCAGGCTCTTGGGGCTACTGCATGCCTCAGACAGGAAAAATGTTGGGGATGATTGGGAATGATTGTAGCCGAATCCTCACGAATTGTGCTCACTGCGTCAAAGAACATGCTAAAATTAAAGATGGTATGGAAACAATACAAAAGTAATTTGTACAAAAACAGAAGGAAACACTGTAGATGTAGGAACAACAACTGAAGAAAAGTTAAAGAATCTTCCAACTAGAGGACAAAATTGATGCATTGTGGCGTTAACTTGGATATACTCAGTTCGATTTGAAGGATAAAAGCATGGCGATGGAGGAAGAAGAAACCATAATCAATCTCAATATTCTGGCAACTATGGAGGAGTGGCTGGTTCATTGGGTCCCTTTTTTTGTTTTTTTGCTAATCTTTTTTGATGCTACACTGTAAATGTAAAATGCTATTGCAACAATTATGTCGTATGTACAACAATAGACATGTAGTAAAGGATAATTCTGTAATTTTGGGAAATATAAGTCGATATGGGTCGATAAGAAAACATATTTAGTTACCCACAGATGGATATGAACTAATATTGAAAAGATTGTGGGTTTTGGCCGCGTCTAGGCATGTATTACTACAATATTACTACTTTTTACAATTAAAAACAAAACTTTGAATTTTGTCTTACAAACATAAATCATATACAAAAACGCAAGTCATGATATCACTTATGGACCCCCTTCCCCCTCTTGAAGGTTAAATCACTAAAATAAAAGAAAATTAGCATAGATCTATGTTAGCCTTGAATCTCATCTTAAAAGACATGATATAGTCTAATTGGTTGTAAGATTTTAACTTCAAAAGCATATAAGTCCAACCTTATGTTATGTGTGGGTGTCAATAGAGATGTGGCCCTATTATTATTATAATAATAAATTGGTTACATGATAAATATGTGTGCTTGCAGAAGACTTTCCCTCCTTCTCCATGGGACATGTTGTATGGATGCATGTGTGGGATAATAAACATTGAATAACAAGCATTTTACTATATTTAATTTTTGGCATTTTGGAATAATTTAAAATGTATTATTCTCTTATGTATTAGTCCACATTAATTATGAGTTTTGCATGACAACACCATATAAATATGGACATATCATGGTTTTAATATCAATGGGGGTATACATAAATATTGTGTTATCCATTCCTATTAACATATTGGTTGATTGGTTGTGGGATGAATATGTATGCATGCTCAGTTTTCCCATCCTCCTTTATGGGGCTCGTTGTGTGGATACACTTACCTAGTGATAAAAATAAATAATGAGTGGTTAAGTACATTGCATGCATTAACATCTTGGAATAGTTTATTCAAATTTTAAAAATATGCTCTCCTCTTAAATTTTATCCCACATTAGTTAGGGGGTTTCTTCAATGAAAATACATAAATCACAGTAATCCTTGTGTTGATGAGGTTGTCCATAGAGGTAGTGGCTCTCCTACTAAAGTAATAGTTAATCATATTCACCATATCATTGTTACCACCTCATTTGTTTGATGTTTTATGTGTCATAATAAATGATGAACAATTCATGTGCACCACCTAATTTATTTGATGTTTAATGTGTCATAATAAATGATGAATAATTAATAATTGTATGTAATATTTTCCATAATGATGAACCTCTTGTTTTTCTCTTAAAGGATTTTGGATCTGTGTGAGATTAATAGTAGGGTTGTTCCCACTACTTAAGTGAATTAAGAAAGATTTAATTTTTTAAGGACTTTGAAGGCAAGCAAGTATTCACTTAAGTAGTGGTAACAACCCTGGTGAAAATTCCATGTAATAAAGTTAAAAATAATAACCACGGTTGATGGGACACATATTCCAAGCTGAATGGTGGGAAAAACATCCTAGTGGGTGTTCATTTCAGTTATTGTGGCTAAAGGAATTTGGAAAAGGATTTGGAAAGGAATGAGGCATTAATTTTCATTTCATTTATGAAAATAATGGAAAATAGGAGAAGAGGAAGGTGAAAGGTCACAGGTTGCATGTGAGGAGGAACATGGAAGAAAATAATGGAAAATGAAGAAAATAGAGGCCTCATTGATAAAAAGGATTATGAGGATTAGTTGGCAAGATTTTTCTCACACTTATGGCTCTCATTATATTCTCTCTCTCTCTCTCTCTCATACTCTTGGACAATAAGAGTTTTCTTAGAGAATTTTGGGATTGGACCAAGAAAGGAAAGAAAGAAAGAAGGATGAAGAAAGCAAGGACGAGCAAGAATCAAGCAACTACAACAAGATTCTTGGCAGGTATCGATTTGCATGTGTGTTTTCATTTCTAGATCCAACATGCATGGTATTGCATGTGGTTATTTTTTTTGTCTTGGCATGGATTTTTCTAGGTGTGATAGTGTTTTCAGCCTAACCTTTCCATTTCTCGATAGCCATGGTGTTGTGGAGTTCTCGTGTTTTGGTTTAGCTAGATTACCGAATGGATTCGAAGCTGAGTGAGGTGGATATCCGAATATTATTATTATTATGACACAAAACCAGTTTATGTGTTTCCTCGATTTAGGGCCTAGTGGTCTAGATTTGGATTATGGTAAAGCCTGAGAGGTGTTGCCTCGATTTAGGGCCTAGTGATTTGAGATTGGATTGTAGTAAATCTTGAGAGTTGTTTTCCCTTGATTAGGCCTAGGAATCCTTGCCGGTGAATGGTGGGATATACGGTAAAGCCTAGAGGGTGGTGTGTTGGTTTAGGGCCTAGTGACCCCTAATTTGGAAAGTAGGTTGTGGTAAATCCTAAGAGACTAGGAGACAGGAAAATTCCTCACAGTGTAGGTGGAAAGAATCTGGTGATATCCTTGTGTGTGTTGGCTTAAAGCCGGTTATGACATGTTTATTGTGTTGGCCTAGTGATCTGGGATGGATCACTGTAAAGCCTGATTTCTATTTGATGAGGGTGAGGTGGTTTAGCCTCAAGATTCCCTGGTTGGTTATTTCAGTTTGACTACCACATTCATGCTTGGAATATGGCACGAGGGTGATTGGCTGAAGAAATATTTGGCTCAACCAATCTATGGGTGGGTGGAACATGGAAGTCACATCTCTGGTTGATTTTTACATTCAATAATGAAGAACTCATTCATTCGGTATTTGGTATGAAAATGTACTAGTTATTATGTGGATTCTATTATTGTTGTATCCATGGTATTTTTGTTGTTATTATGCTGGTTATAAGCATGTATTTTATCAGTGATGATGTATGGATCTATCCATGTTTTTACTTGTAAATGAATTTACAATGTATCTATGGTCAAATAGATTTTATTACAGCTAATGATGTAAGGGAGCAATGATTCTTAGCGATTCTCAGATAAGTATAAGACCCTTATGCTTAAATATGTTGTTTACACCTGTAGATTCGATGTTTGTGACATGTTTGACAAAATGCTTGTCATGGCTAGGACGGGTACAAATGATTTATTATTGATGTGATTGCTTCCATATCATTGTTTTAATGTTATTTATCATCCCCTAAGTTTTCATGAAGTTATGGGTAGTGATTGGGGCTCTGGCCCAAAAAGGTGGCTGAAATCACAGAGTTGCAAGCACAGAACTGAGTAATTGGGGCCTTGACTGCATGCTTGCTGTGTTGTTCCTGTGGCTATAGCCTCCCAACCGCTAACTTGTTGTGTTATGCCTACGAATAAGGCTCAAAATGGTCAAAAAGTCAGTCTAACCCAGGGGTAAGATGTCTAAAGGGTTGGGATACCTCTTGGGGATGTTTTTGATGTTGTGCAAGGTTTGTTTGTCATGATTCCACCGGGCTTACTTCCTCAAGGTCATCTATGAGTTTTAATCTTGTATAAGTATCCTCTCATCACATGTTTACTTCAGTTGGTCGGTTACTTGGGTAGATGGGGGAAGAGGGTCGTACAGTAGTGGTACATTCAATAACCATGAATGGGGTAATGTTGGAATAAATGTTCCATCAGAAGCATAATCCCAAACCTTTGGGTTGCGCTACCTAAGAGTAAGAGTAGGAGTATTATTGAGAGGATTATATATCATTCCCAATACATGAATCACAATGGTGTAAATGGGCGGAAACATGAAAATGGAATGCTCCCATGCATTAGGAGAATCCATGAGTACCATGTTATTGGAGGAACCTATAGAAGCTCCCTTTCCAAAACACACATACTATGCATACAAAATAAGAAGACATTAAGTATTTAAAATAATAAATAATGGAAATTTTCTTTATGTTACCAAGTTAATGTTAAGAGTATTCTTACTTTTATCAATTTTAATTTTAATTTTTTTTAATAAAATAATTGCCTTATTCCAAGAGGTTTGGGGTTGGAGTCAAGCCATTAAACCTCATGTTACAATATCCCACTCTCTTGTCAATTAATTTGATATTATATCTCTATCATATGATCATTTTTCCTTGTGTCATAGTATAGGGAGTGTTGGGAGCATTTTTTATGGTTATTTTTGCTTAGACTAAACCTCAAATTTTGCATAATATACCCAGCTTATACTTTATTTTGTTCATTTTATATATACTTTAGCTCCAAAAATCATCCAAAATATGTCCAAATCCACCCTCTTCTAAATTATGAATCTTTGATAAAAAATTGTGCGTTAAAAAAAAAACTAACCAAAAAATTTACATGAAAATCCAACTTTTTGTAAATGCTCATTTGTTCAAATATATGCAGGACAACTAGCTAAAATCAAAGACATGGGTTTGGTTCCTTGGGACCCAAAAATGGAAAAAAACACATTCTCTTCTTGAAAACTAGCATGTACAAGCCCGATGAAGGCTCGGTCAATGTAGTCAATTTTGAGTAAAATCCCATCTTTTGAGATAAAAATATGTTTTAATTTTTCAAGGATTAAATTATATTTCAGGGGCCAAGAAGGATGGAATTCGACCCAAACATATTTTTAAAATGGTATTTAATTTACATCATGGGAAATCGTAGCCCTTTCAATTTTAAAAGTTTGTATAAAGGCACCAAGTGTGCGAAGACTTAAAGTAACTTTTGTATTTTCATAAGCCAATTTTGAGAGATTTAGTATTAGACTTTTAAGAGTTCTGTTATATCTCTAATTTCTCAAGCTATATTGTATACTCATACTTCTATCCTAATATGCTTATAATTGTCCATAATCATTTTTCAAAGCTTGTTGTCCATGCTTGTTTTATTCACGGTTAATGCCACTTTAATTTGTTGCCCATGCTCATTTGGATCACTGTGCATACTTGTTTAATTTGTTACCTATATATTTAATTCTAGTCATTTTTCATGAGCAAAGATATCATAGATTAAGTGATGTGCATGAGATCATCTTATTGTTGAATTCAGTAAAAGATTATGAGAGACCCTTCCTTATTCTTTCTAAAGAGTAAAAGGCCTTAATGCATTCTTGATTCATCAAACTAGTACTATCTCAACACATATTAGTTTTCCATGGTTTTATAGATGATCCAGGTGGATATTGGTGGCCACTCGCCTATTCCACTTAGGGTCCCACCATTTTTTATTTTATTTTATTATTTTTTATTCTATTCTATTTTATTTTTATTTTTATTTTATTTATTTATTTTAATTATTTTTAATTTCAATCTTAATTTCAATTAATTAATTTTTTTTTTTTTTTTCAGTTTCCTTAATTGTAGCACAGTTACTATTTTTAGCAGTTTTGAGGCCCTAAACGACGTTTTTTGGAAAAACTAGGAGCAACATGGAAGTTCCTTGGATGTTCCTCACATCAAAAATCATATTCCTCAGATATATCTTTCTAACAAGGTGTTGTGCGCGTGAAACAGAGATCATATGCCAAAGTTACGTCCCTAGGAAGATTGATGTACCAATTTACCCAAACAGGCCCATAGTTTTGGCACTTCATCTCCTCGGGTTAGGTTTCTGGATGTTTAGGGTTTTCCATTGTTGCTCAATAATAAATAGGCCCTAGAGCCTCATTGTCACATAGTTCAGAGACATGTATCTGCCACATCTCTTCTTAGAGATAATCTACCAACGCCCTAATTAGTTTATTTCCATTCTATCTGTGAGCATATTTCAGTTATTTGTTTATTAATGAAATGAAGTTTTGTTTCTGCTGCATCTCTGATTTTATGTGTATTTCTGTATTTCATTATATTCCTACATAAATCTGGATCAATAGATAATATCATGCTTTCATAAATTAGATAATGAATGGAAACACAAGCTCACTCTTTAATTTTGTAGAAGACTAAGATTGACCACCTAAGTAGAAAGACCTTAGTGCATGTAAGTCCCTCAGATTGTACTCATTCTATTATTGCTTTCATTTCTTGTCAATTTCCCTTTTAAAGAATTTAATTTTAGTGTGATATTTTCAAAACCAATAATACACGACAGTGTGCAAGATCAAGATTCAACCGCTATAACTTTGATAGACCAAGAAGGTTGCAACATCTTGAACATCGATGGATACCTAGTTATTCAATCGGTTTTGAACATATGTGTGTTTCATTTTTTGATAAATATGTGTGAATTAGTTTGATTTTTATAGTTTTGTTTCATGATACAAACCATATTTTGAAACAAAATTATTAAGAATATTGTATAAAAATTACTTACAATATTTATTTCAAACAATTTTTCATGTAAACTCAACGGCTAATTCAAATACTAAAATTGTTGAAATTGAACAAGGACAAACTGTAAATATCACTTTGGAGTGTAAAAACTCTGGTAAACTTGAATAAGTATATATTATTATTGATAAAATATGATATTACTACAATTGGGAGAGGCCAAGGCTTTAAATACAGCCTTATGGCATCTCTTGGTGAAGGTGCATGATCTTTGATCATGCCTTTTCACTTAAATAAACCTAAGACAACCTAGGACAACTACATTAATTAATAATTAATAAGATGTACATAACATTACCTCTCTCTCAAAAGATGCTTTGTTCTCAAAGCATATGTAATGATGGACATTGTTGACGAAAGCTTGGGTTTCCCGAGAGGTGGGCTCTTGCTTTTTGAGATGACCCCACATTTTTAAAATATCTTGGAGCATATTCTTGAGTTCAATCTTTTGGTGATGTGGATAGCGATAAGATTTGATGTTGACAGGGTCGGTTCCTGCCTTGAATTCTATTGTATGTTCGATTTCCCTATTAGGAGGCATTTTCATTGGCAGGTCTTGGAATACTTTTTTGTGTTTCTGAACTAGTCCTTGTACTGCTGGTGACCCTTCGCTGGTCCTTTTTGTAGATAACATTTCTAACTGATGACATTGTACTATATAGGCTGGCGCTCCTTTTAGAATCATCTTCATCATCTGGGATGATGACACTATTTGATTTTTTGGTGCTTGGAATCCATATAACTTGTGCTTTTTCCCTTCCCACTTAAAGCTTATAAACTGCTTCGATGGTTGGCAGAATAAGTACCCAAGATTTGTAGCCATTGAATTCCTAAGACCACATCTACTCCTCATAATGGCACGGTGTAGAATGGAGATTCTAAATTAAAATTTTGAATCTGCAATTTGACCTTATGACATTTCCCTAATTTCTCAATCTTCTTACCATCGGCCACCATTACCTTCATATTGGGCATGGGAAACATAAAGACGTTGAGTCTTTTGGCCATGGTCGAATCTAAAAAATTGTGGGTACTACCGGTGTCAAGGAGAACCATTACGTTGTTCTTCTTAATATGTCCTTTTAGTTTTAGTGTGTGAGGTTGTGATATACCTGTCATAGCTGATAAGGACATTTGCGGAATGCTTCCATCGTCTAGTTCTGGAGGGAACTCTGGGGTGTCTGCATCTGATTCATCATTGTTAGAGTCATTAGTTGCTTCACAGTTATACAGATTCTTTGTCTCGTTTCCTTTAGCGCACCTATGCTTAGGGTCCCACTTTTCACCGCAACGTTTGCACTTGCCCTCTCTCATCCTTTGTATTTCAACGTTAGATTTTTCTTCTTCACGAAGATGGGGTGGGACATATTTTGTGTTATCTATATTTTTAGATTGAGGAAATCTTCGTCTCAAATATAACCTTTCTGGTTTTGACCAAGATAACCTTTCAAATTTCTTTTCAGCAGCTTTTGATTTTTGCCTTGCTAGTTATACTGATGTAATGTCGTGAAGTTCGAGCTCTTCTTGTATATGGATTTTAAGTCCTGAGATAAAAGACTGGATTAAATGAGATTCTGACAATCCAGGTACTCGTGTCACTAAGGTCTCCCACTCTCGAGTGTACTCATCCACATCTCCTTTTTGGTGCAATTTGATGAATGTTGAAAAAAACTTTTCGTCTTTTATACCTTGAAATCTTTTAAAGAATGCATCCTTAAATTTCATCCAAATAATAGCAAGCGTCGTGTTTTTCCATCACATATACCAATTATATGCTTCTCCTTCCATTTTCATGGAAGCGTGCTTAATTTTTTTGTCATCACTATTAATGTCATAAATCTCAAAATATTCTTTGGCTTTATTAAGCCATGCAACACTATTTTTTTCATTATCGTCAAACTTGGGTAGCTTGATTTTTTCTCTTCGATGATATGCTAACGGTGGAACGAGAAAGGGGTATTGATTAGCAAATGCATTCCAGAGCTGCTTATTTTGAGAATCTGCATTACTATCTTCATGATGGTGTGGGGAATTGGTTTTTTCATGATGCTCTTCTGAATTCCTTGAATTTGCTGAATTGTTCTGTTGATTATGTTCCATATTGGTTTTTTCTTCAGATTAATATTGTCCAAAATGGCGTTTATCTTCTGCATTTCTTTGTTATGATTGTCTATGCCCTTTCTATGGTTTAGCCAAATTTGTCTTTCTATCCGATCTGTTGTGTGTTGAAGTTTTTTAATGTTGTCAGAATTTCCTGTAACCTTATCCTCAAGATTGGTTAATATTTTAGTGAATTTATCGGAATTATTATTGATCTTACTCTCAAGTTCGATCAAATTTTTGTTGAAATCGTCCATCGTCATTGATGAAGACATCGAGCGGCAGTGATTCGAGGCACCACATGTAATAGCTGAAGGCATCTAACAGTGGCGTAGGTGCTTCCTTCCAGGCGAGAAGATCGCTGCTCCGATACCATTGGAGTGTAAAAACTCTGGTAAACTTGAATAAGTATATATTATTATTGATAAAAGATGAGATTATTACAATTGGGAGAGGCCAAGGCTTTAAATACAACCTTGTTACACAGTAATTTGTCACCGTCCTTGCAATCCCCATCTCGCACATTGGAGGGCTCATTTTGTGACCTGTGCGCAGTGACATAACTTGAAAATACTTTCATGGCATTCCCCTGAACATGTACTTTCATCCTCCTGAAGACATCTCCTGCTGAAAAACCCTAAAAATGGCCCCTTTTGCATTGGCACGGGTAGCCAGTTCAGTACTCGCGCCAATGGGGGAAATCCTTCAAAGAGGTCACGCCAACTGGTGCTCTGTCCAAGAGTCACACTTGCGCCAGCCAATTTAAGGAGTGTTTTTAAAAAATAAATGGCGAAAGTTTCATCCTAACAAATTCCTGGACTGCTATCTATATTGAGTTGGGAGGTTTGACTACGGATTTCCATAGAGAGGAAGTGGTTTGCCACCTCTCATGGAAGCTTCCTTGATGATAGGGCCAATCCCATGATTATAGGGATCCCAACTCCCCTTCCTCCATCTATAAAAGCTTACCCATCTCCATGGCAAGCTACTCTTCAAGTTCCCAAATTCTAAAGAGCCTTATGCTGCAAGAGCCTCGATTATTCCCCTAAGGCCAAATTCAAGCAAGGAGACTATTGTCAAGATCCGAAGAGATAGGTTTTTCCCATCCTTGACAAGCTTTTCGAGACATGTTCTGCTGGCGACCCTCCGAAGGAGAATTCAGCATCAGAACTATGGTTGTATTTTTCCTTTGATTGATTAATAATAAGCGAATATTGGTTATGGTTCCACTCTTGTTGTTGTTTATGATGATGAGTTATGTCCTTTCTGACTGACATATAGTTGCATATACTAGATTTTACGCTTGCGTTTGTTTTGTTTCTCGCATATGCAGGTGTCCATCACGAAGATCGTGGGGATCGTGATCTGTCAGGGCTAAGGAACGGGAGTGCTACCTCTTCTACAAGCAACAACGTTGGATTCCAGGTAAGCATTCATCGCTAGTTGGTTTATTTTCAATTAGGCACCTGCGCTATAGCGTGAATGATTGTTGCTAGACCCGGTCTGGGCTAGTAGGGATCACCTCTGTCCGCAGAGGGGATTTACCTCCACAACAAATTGGCGACTCCACTGGGGAATGTTAGCTTGTTGTCGTTCGTTTTATGAGCTATAGACAGAGCCTGAAGTTGGCCAGATAGCCTTCGAAACGCTTTTTCTCTGCAATTGCGAAGTAGATAAAAGCTGCTTCAGTCAATCTCTGGTTTGGTTTGTAAACTGAACACTTGGAGCACTGTGTTGTCTCTTCGGTTGATTCTTGATTCTGCTTGCTTGATCAACTCTTTTGGGCTGGTTCTTTCTGTGAATTTGGGTTTTTGAAAACTCCAAACATCATTGGTCTAATCTTGGATTGATTATTTTTTATTTTGGCATAGAAAACTTGACTGGCGCGTTTTTTAGCGTGACAGTCGCTCCAATTGGCGCTAGTTGTTAATGTATTACCCGCGCCAATTCTGATATGGCGCTAGTTTCAGCCTGATAGTCGCGCCAGTGCTGGGGACTGCTAGGATTTGCTTGATTTTGAGCTTTCTAAGCCTGATCTTTGATTTTGGTTTCATTTTTTCGTCTGCTTGAGTGTTTTGGAGCCTTGATTGACTGACTGTTACCTTCGTCCTTTGGTTGTTTATCCATTTCCATCGATTTTGCATTCTAGCCCTAGGTCATCTAGGTGCTATGGTGTGTCGAGCCTTCCTGGGAGTTTTTGGTTTCTATCGGTTCAGTCAACCTTGTGATTGCTTCCCTGCATTCGTTTGACAGTTGTTTATCGTTTTATTGCGCTATTTTAGTGATTGACTCCTCCTTCATTCGAATTCCACTTTGTCTCGTTTTGGGCCTAGATTACACGGCTCATTTGTGCCTTTGGGATTTTTCGTGGTTTTTAGGGACTATTGGTCGATTTGAGGTCTAATTGTGTTTTCTATTGAGTGAAATTTTTTTGTTTTGCTCTCTTATCATCATTTCTCAAATCGCTTTTGCATTAGTTTTCATTTTTTTTAGCGCACTTTGCTCTGAAATATTGAAAATATATATAAAAAAAAATCTCTTTTTCTTTTCATTAGTTAATGTGAATTAGATCTTTTAGGTGTTATTAGTGATTGGTAACCTTGAATGAAAAGATTTTTTAGTTTTCATTAGCTGCTTTAGAGACATCATTGGTTGTTTTCTGTTCATTTCGTTATTGTGTGAAAAGCTCTCAACTCTCTCATAAATAGCTTTCATCGAATGAAATGATATACTGTGGCATATAGAGTGCATTTAGGAGATTTTGAGACATTACATTCGCTAGGGCCTAAAAACTGAAACGTAATTGAAGATAAACTTTAAAATTTACTCAATTTACACTAAGGCAGCATTGAAATCTAACGAAACACATTTAGAGGTCTAGTCTAGAAACGTGTTCTGACGTCTTAAAACCTAGTAGATGTCGTTCGCCTCTTGGCTTTAAACAGCATTAGTACGGACTTGTGCTCCCCGTACCATCGCGTATATAAAGGGAGACCCCACTAGGTTTCAATCCTTTATCCATAGGAAGCCAAGTCTGCCGCCCTATACCCGTGATACACCGGACACAGCATTCGGGGAGATTGCCTGCACGTACGGAAAGTCCTTGGTTGATTTCTCTTTCATTTTGAAACCAAGGTGTATATTGCAATTCACGGTTATTTGGTACACCCTCTGCCTAGTATCCCTAAGTAGTCATTTGATCTTTTCTGACTCTCTAAATTTGAAAGGATCACCAAGCGCTTGTCCTTTCATGCTTGCTTCAAAACTGAAAGAGATAGAGTCACCTTTTATCCTTTTCTCGATTCTTAAAACATGAAACAGTGAAGTTTGCTACTTTTCAATGTGGTAAAAAATTAATCACCCGCGATCACACGCCCTGATAGATTTTGCTTGTTGGCTGTTTGATTGTGTGTCTTGACTCTTTTTCAGCCCGTGTGTGTGTTTGATCTTTTCTCTTATCGTTACTACCACAGTGACGGAACCCTCGGTTTCGTCTACTGGTAGTCCTTACACGGACAATTCATCAGAGGCTTCACAATCCTCTGTTGAACCTCAGCAACCCATTGTTTTCGAGTTTTCTGACGATGGACCGGTTCTTGCTGAACAACCCTTTGGGGGACCAGTTGAGTTCAATTGGCACTTTTCCGACCCTTGGTCTGAATTAAGAGTAGGGGCAGAGTTCCTTTCTCTTACATCAGGTTCGCCTTTTTTAGCTATTGTTTTTCCTCCTAGTCCTCGCCGTCTATTACGAGATCTAGCGGCAGGCTCAATCATGAGTGAATCTAGCGAGGAAATCCCCACGTCCGGTGAAGATTACCAGTGATTTCCTTGGAGATTATTTCTAGGAGACAACCTTGAACCAATTGTTATGTCATCACCCAGTCCCTCATTACCAGCAGGGTATAGATCCTTGGGTCAGATTATCGCCGCCGCAGCCTCTATGGGGGTATCAGCTCCTTCTACAAGGCCGGTGGTTCCTTCATTGGGGATGTATCCTTAGACTCCCGTTACCTCTGTACCCGTTCGGCCCACTGTCTGTGTGGCCGTGTCTGCACCCACTGTTACGGCACCCTCCGCGAGGGTTGTGCCACCTCCTGAAGACGTCTACATAGTGACTGCTATGCCGGAGAACATCTCTCCGGAGGAGTATCAGTTGTCCCTACAACAGCCGAACCCCGAGGTTGGACAAACCTCTCAAGACCCCAACCGCTCTTATTTTTCACATTATGCACAGGATGGTACACCCGTGAATGCTTTTCCAGATCAATACGATGAGCACGGGAACATTTTACGTTTACCCGCTCCAGAGGCTCAGCTTCATGCTCAAGGTTTACCCTATAACCAGGCTGGACATCCTTATAACCCGCAAGGGCAACCTTTTCAAGGCCAACCTTCGGGCCAGCCTGGCTATCCTTATGACCTGCAGGGGCAGCCTTTACAAGGCTATCCCGCAGGCCAGCAAGGGCCATCGTACGGTCTGCAAGGACAGTATTACAACCCTTCCGGTCAATCTGTGCAGCCTCAGCCGGGGTACCAACTAGGGCCGGTATACGGTCCTGGGGGGCAAGTCTAACCTTCCCAACCCATGCAACCTCAGTATCCTGTTAATCCAAACGTTTCATACTAGCCAGGACCATCTTATGGTCCTGCTGCAGGTCAAACCGATTACCAGCCACCACCTGGCTCTATTCCTCCACCGGGACAACCGGTCTATCCGACACAGCCTGGTGTACCTCCACCAGGCCAACCGGTCTATCCGGCATAACCTGGTGTTCCACCTCCAGGCCAACCGGTTCATCCGGTGCAACCTGGTGCCTCTCAACAGCCAGGTCAACCTGCACAACCAGCACAACCTGTTCATCCGGGTCAACCTGTTAACCCAGGGCATCCCGCTCAGCCAGGACAGCCTGCTCAACCAGGCCAACCTACACATTCTATCAACCCTGCCCAACAGCCGACTTATTCGATGCCGCAGCCGAATCAACCGCTGCACCCTAATTATCAAGCTCAGCAGGGTCCCACCTATCAGCAGCCCACTCAACCTCAAGGCGGCTACTATTCTCATGGTCAATACCGACCGAATTATAGCCAGCCCCAAGGTTCTAATTATCGTCCTCAACAACCCGACTACACCTATACTCAACAGCCAAATCCAAATGCTGCTTACACAGGGCTGACTCATAATCAGGGTCCATACTCTGGTTACCAACTCCCGTATGCTGGTTACCAGCAACCGAATCAGGCTGGTTATACCAACTATGCCCCCTACGGTCAGAATCCTGCTGGACAGAACCCATGGGGACAAGGATATTCCCAACCAGCGTGGAGTTCAAGTACTAGTCCTATTCCAGGGCCAGGCATGCCGTCCAATCTGCCATTGTCGTTTCTGGATACCTTAGAGTTACCGGATGTTTCAAAATTAACGAATGATCCAATTCTGCACAATCCTTATTGGCCTCCGGTTCCTACCAAGGTGCCCGGTGATTGCCCTAAGTTTGAGGGAAAAGCTGGAGAAGACCCCCAAGCTCATGTGATGACTTACCATCTTTGGTGTTGGTCCAACTCTTGGGTGGATGATTCAATTCGTATGCGCCTCTTCCAGCGCACTTTGACTGGCGCTGCTGCTAAGTGGTATATCGAATTATCCCGTGGCATCTTTCAAGATTTAAATACGTTAGCCATGGCTTTTCTGACTCATTTTCAGTTACCAGTTCACTACGAAGCCGGGACGCACTTCCTGACTTCTTTGAAGCAGGACAAAGCCACCCACATTTCTGATCATATTCATGAGTGGCGACGTCGTCGTAGACTGATCAATTTTCATATACCTGATCAGATACTAACTCATTGGTTCACCACCTCCTTCGTTAACAAAATCGCCCAAGATATTGCTATGGGAGTGTGTGTGACTGAAGAACAAGCCATAGCGTGTGCTCAATATCTGGATCTGGTATACTCACAATCCGGCACGCTGTATGATATTTTGCCTGATGCTCCACGGTCTGGAACCTCTAAAGCTCCACCTACCCTAGCGGTGGATGGTGTTATTGGTTCCATGTCTCAGAATTTGAAGAAATCTTCGAATGGGAAGCGGAAGTCCAACTCATCCAATAATTCTGCTCCTCCCGCCCCTACCGATTTTGGAAAAACTGCGGAGGTTAATGCCGTTCAGGCCAATCCTACGGAGAAGGCCTCCAAAGGGAAGAAGAAGGGCAAAGGTAAATCCAAATACAACACCCCAAAGCCAGATTCCAAACCTCGGACCGAGGATGGTTCCCAATGCAAACCGAAGTACCCCTGCCTCATTTGTGAAGGAGATCATTATACTAAGGATTGTCCACGACGATTTGAGGTTAGTCAACTTCTAAAAGGCTCCAAAGGGACTCTGGTAGTTCTTAAAGAACCGTTCCCGTCTCAGCAGACCCAGATGGTTGAACAACCCTCACCATCTACACCATTTGGGTCCCAAGTATTTATGATGAATGGTGCTGCACCCATCTCTATTGCTATGCGTTCGAAGGATTACAACGAATCGCGTCAGGCACCGGGGAAGGCAGTTGCGGATGGTCCACCTCCCCCACCTGTCTCCGGTTCATTAGAAATTGAGAAGTCTACTGCTGAACCCATTGTAAGGCCACCCTCTAAAGGTGTTCTACGAAATTCTTCCTACAATCCGAATGCCCGTGCTGCTCAGCACTATAGTATTGTTGAGGATCTGGCACATGCACCTTCTGCCATGTCCGCTTTGGAAGTTCTTCAAAGTTTTCCTTCACAACGAAAAGCTTTATTATCTGCAATCGGTGGAATCGATCCCGCCGATTCTAGTCTTCTCACCTTTGACTTAGAAAATTTCACCCCCCGACTTCCACATTAGATCGCTCTCGTTATTCAAGTCGGGATCAATGGTCTTAACATCCATAGAGCCGTTGTGGATGAAGGTGCTTCTACCTGTGTCATGTCGTCTGCTTGCTGGAAGGCCATTGGCTCTCCGACCCTTTCATCATCTCCCAATGCCCTAGAGGCATTCGATGGTCGGGAATCCAAACCCCTGGGTGTTCTTGAGAGTCTAGCGATTACTTTACAAGGGAAGACTGTCAACGTAGAAGTAGAAGTGGTTGATGCTAAGCTCAACTACAATATACTTCTTGGCCGCAGCTGGACTCATGCCATGTTATGCATGCCGTCCACCCTCTTTCGACTTATTAAGTTCCCTCACGAGGGAAAAATCGTTACGGTGGATCAGTTGTCCTTCTTCACCTCCACCTCCGAGAACAACGTTCCGTGTGTGGATCAGATCCCAAATCCCCCTAATAGTGTAGGGCCCGGTCTCTTCAAAGACCCCGTCTTCATGGGTAATTTTCCCGCACCACCACCGCACACCGCTCAAGTTAACATGATCTCTAGGTCTGACGACCCATGGCTCATCCCTACGCCTGAGCAGGTGACTGAGTTTGGAGAATCAATGCCCTTAACTCCAGTAGAGATTAGCTACTGTGAAATCGTCGCCGCATCCGATCCTCCCCATCCTCAGCATGCTCCTTTGAGCATGGATTTAGACATCTATTCCCAATCCCCCTGGCTCGGTCAGGCCGATTCGCCTGATCCTCTCAAAGATATTTTTCCTTCTGATGAAGCCATTGTAGAAACAATGTCTCTTTAGGCGCTGCCTTGGAGCGATGGACATCATCGTTCCTCGTTCATGTTTAGCTTGGGGGCAATGTCAGATTGTCTAGAGCGTTTTGCATCTCAGGTTCCCACTCCACCTCTCCAAATGCCCATTTTGATGCATGAGGTTCTTTCGGAAGGAAACCTGAGTAATATCACTCAAACCATCCCGATCAACATCTCGATTAAACCGAGGATCGTTGAGAACATACACGTGGAAGTGACTTGTTCTCCTGATGAGATACAAGTCTATACTGATGTTTTTAAAGAAATCAGAGATGTGTTCACCTGGTCCTACGAGGAAATGTCTGGGATTGATCCCAGTATCATAGTGCATGAGATTCCAACCTACCCTGGTGCGAAGCCCGTGCGCCAACGCTTACGCCCGGTGCATCCTTGCAAAGCCGCTGCAATTAAGGAAAAAGTTGAAAAACTTCTGAACGTGGGCTTTATTTATCCCATCCCCCTCACATAATGGGTTTCAAACATTGTCCCTGTCGATAAAAAGCAGGGTACTATTAGGGTCTGTGTTGATTAACGCGATATTAATCACACCTGTCCGAAGGATAACTATCCCATTCCATTCATAGACCAAATCATCGACGAATGTGCCGGAAGTGAGATTTATTCCTTGATGGACGGCTTTTCCGGGTAAAATCAGATAAACATTCTACCTGCTGATCACCACAAGACTGCATTCATCTGTCCATGGGGTACTTTCGCTTATAAAAAACTCCCGTTCGGCTTGAAGAACGCTGGAGCCACTTTCCAGCGGGTGATGTCTTACGCTTTCCACGACATACGCCATATCGTTCAACCTTATCTGGACGACTTGCCAACTCACTCAGCTAGGCGGGAGGACCACCCTTAACACCTCCACCAGATTTTCCTTCACTGTAGGCGCTACAATATTAGGCTTAATACTCATAAATGCATCTTTTGCGTGGATTCTGGCCGTCTTTTGGGATTCATAGTCTCCAAAGACGGAATTTGCCTTGACCCTTTAAAGGTCGAGGCTATCATCAATCTCCCATCACCCTCCTCGTTATATTAGTTGCAGAGTCTGCAAGGAAAAGCTAACTTCCTTCGACGCTTTATCCCGAACGACGCGGAGGTGGCCAAAGGATTCATGCATCTTCTAAAGCAGAACATTCCCTTCCATTGGGACGACATTGCTCAAGAATCCTTTGAGAAGCTTAAGACGTTACTAGTTAATGCTCCTTTGCTTCATCCTCCTAATTATCACCGTGATTTCACTTTGTATCTCACCGCCACGTCTAGCACCATAGCTATGGTTCTGGTGCAGGATGACGATGATGGAAATGAACATGTCGTTTATTATCTGTCACAGAACCTTCTCGACACAGAAACACGTTATGCTCATGTCGAGAAGCTAGTGTTAGCCGCAGTACAGGCTGTGCAGCATTTTCGCCACTACATCTTGCTGCGTATGATAACAGTGGTTTCGGATTGCAACCCCATGACATATATTCTCTCTTGACAATTACTAGGGGGAAAATACTCCAAATGGATCGTTATCCTGTAGGAGTTTGACTTAGAATTCACTACTGCTAAGTCAACCAAATCACTGGTTTTCGCAGATCTTATATGCTCACTCCCAAAAGACTCCACTCCTTCACACTCCGAGGATCATATCCCAGACGAAACTCTTTTCCTTATCAGTACTCGTGACCCTTGGTACGGCGACATAATTGTGTATCTTCAGACCTCCACATTTCGATTTGAGTTGACTAAAGATGCCTGACGTCGGATTCGGCATCATTCTCAACCCTACCGCATCGTAGGAGATACCTTATACCGAGTTGGAGTAGATTCGGTGCTCCGTCGGTGCCTAACCTTCGAAGAGGTTGAAAGGGTCCTAAATGACTGCCACAGTGGCGCCTGTGGTGGTCATATTTCCGGATATGCCATTGCCCAGAAAATTCTGCGAGCAGGTTACTTCTGGCCATCAATATTCAAAGACTGTATCGTCGTAGTCTGTAAATGTCACGCGTGCCAAGTCTTTCAGTGCAAGATGCGCGCGCCGCCTCTCCCTTTTCATCCTGTTATTACTGTTGGCCCTTTTGCAAAATGGGGTGTAGATTTTATGACATGTAACCCTCATTCGGCCGGGGGGCATGCGTATATAATCGTCGCCGTAGACTACTTTACGAAGTGGGCCGAAGTGATGCCTACACTAGCTGCCGATGGTAACACAACTGGCCAATTTATCTTCAACCATATCATTGCACGTTTCAGGGTCCCTCAGGCCATTTTTACCGACCATGGTACTCATTTCCGAGATTATATGATGGCCGAGCTGACTTCAATATTGGGCTTATGACACGATCGCTCAATGCCATATTACCCCCAGGAAAATGGCAAGGTTGAAGCAATGAACAAGGTTCTGGTCACTATGCTTCAACGAACAGTTGGTATTCACAAATCCAATTGGCATCTCCAGCTGTTCTCAGCTCTATGGGCCTACCGGATGTCTGCAAAGAGTGCAACTGGATTCACACCATTTCAATTGGTGTATGGTCTGGAAGCAACTCTTTCGGTTGAATGCGAAATTCCTTCTTTGAAGTTAGCTGTGGAACTTCTACCCGACACTTCTGTTGAGGAAGAGCATCTTTTGTATCTGGAATGGTTAGATGAAACCCGCTGCTTAGCTGCTTTAGTCATTGAAGCACAAAAAAAGCGGGTCAAAGCACACTTCGATCAATCTGTTTCTCCACGTTCCTTTGTCGAAGGGGACCTCGTCCTCCTGTACGATCAAGCACACGACAAGCTTGGGGCCGGTAATTTCCAACCTATGTGGCATGGGCCCTACATAGTAAAATGCGTTTTGAAGAATGGGGCTTATGAGCTTATAGATTATGAAGGAGTTCCGCTGGCGCATCCCAGAAATGGGCTGTACCTGAAAAAATACTACACTTGAAGTCATTTTTGGTGTGGTGTGTGTACATAAGTGTGTTATTTCATTTGTTTGCATGTGTGGTGTGGTGTGCGATGTAAACATCTTTCTGCTGATCGGGTCTTCCTGATTGTGCAGATGTCCATCAATCCGTTTGTTGGTTTCGCGGATGATGCCTCCCGCAGTACCAGGAATCTGTCTTCGGCAGCCTGGGTAATCTATGATCCTACTGGTGAGTTAGTCAACCTGCAAGGTGTGTGTCTGGGACGTGCTACAAATAACATCGCAGAATATAGTGCTGTGTTAGAATTATTAACTGAGGCTGTAAACCTTGGTATCCATGAATTACTTGTGTATCTAGACTCACAACTTGTAGTATCACAGCTTAATGGTCATTATTCAGTCAGAAACCCATCCATTTTACGTCTGTATTTGCGTATTCGTCTGCTGGAAAGGAATTTTGACTATATTACATATCAACACATACCCAGACATATGAATACATTAACGGATGCAGTAGCTAATTTGGTTCTAGATATACATTTGCGCAATTTTTAAAACAACATCACATGTAAAAAGAAAGATCCATCCAGAAATATATATATATATATATATATATAGATATCGAAATGTTTACATAGCGTATGTCGCATAAAATCAAAAAATATACATGTTTGTCTTAATACATCCGGAGACGACATGTCTCTCAAAAAATATGCATGAAATAAAGCCCTAGGTGTCTAATTTGCGTGGTGCTCATGATAACAAGCCACAGCACGCACTAAGCGTCTCAGAAGACGGTGGAGGAAACTAGGCACTCCCACGGTATGTCTCTGGTATGCTAGTGGGACATCTGCCAGCCGAGCGTAGTCTGGAATCCCTCGGGCGATCCCCTCGAGGTTCTGGACCAACTCTCCTCCCTCGGCACCCTCCACCTGAGGATCAGCTGTGGGATGAGTTCTCCGTGAAATAGGAGACATACCGGCATGTCTCTCTGGGCCGACATTTGCATATGCATAAAAATACTGTCAGAATGGAAATGTATTAACAAAAAATCATAAAACACAAAAATCAAAAAGACGATCTTACCCGACTCCTCGTCCCAGTCATCTCCCTCCGGGAGTGGAAGATCTGGATCACCAGTGAAATCGGTCCTTGCATATGGCCAGTCTTCGACTACGATCAACTGATGCCGTAGCCACCCAAAAAAATCCAGCCTCCAGGACATCTGTTGGCCCCCTCCTGCTCTACGCATCAGTGCTGCCCAGCGAACCATTCTCGGCTCTCGTGGTACCGGCTCAGCTACTATGGCCCCTTGGCCCTGGAAGATTGGTAGTCGTTCTAGAATGAACGATACCAGGATAGAACCGTAGCCAAACTACTTCAGTTTGGCTTGCTTGCACTTCATGAGCTATCTCTTCATGTTGACTGTCACCGCTGTAGCCCAGTCAAACAGTGTAGGACTCATACACTCTGAGGCTAGTATGAGTTGGGCCTTGGTCGCCTCATGTGGAGCTTGCGATCCTGCAACTTGTGTAATGGTGTGTAGCACTACTCTGAGTGCTAGATCCTCGACAGTGTGAATGTCTACCTTTCCGCTTCCTGATCCGGTTCATGCCCTTGGGCACACCCTCACCATTACCTGATCCATCTTTTCACCAAATGGTCTGCTCCCTATCAATATGGGCACTGGACCTCTGCGCGATAGTCTAGTTATGAATTATACGTCAGAAACCTCCAGTTCTAGTACTTGATCCCGCAACTTGAACACTTGTTCATTTTCATCCCAAATACTGATTAGGTATTGTAGAAGCTCAGGTTGGGCTCATAAGCAAGGTGTCAGGAAGAACTTTTTAAGCCCACAATTCTTGAGAGCATTCATACAAATTTCTTTCTCCATGGCTAGTTCGTCCTCTTCCCCATGCTCCCTCTCTTTCCATTCGATCACCATTGTACTCGGTTGCCTGCATCAACATGGTTAAAAACCCTTGGTTAGATCTCTGGTATGCTTGGAAATCCATTTGAATCACTCAAAAATTGGAAATTTAAGGCGGAAAACTAAGTTGTGCCATTGGCGCGGGTTCGTGCCTGATACCCGCGCCAATGGGCGGAGCCCTAAAATTACAAAATCTTCCACAGAAACCTAATGAGCAATGGAAAAATATTAAAAAATGGATTAAAATGGAGTACAGGGAAGTGCCTCTTACCCGGAACGAACGGAAATCTGAGTGGTAGCCTGGATCTGTTGCAATCGCCGTCAGAAGTTTTTACACCAAAACGGACCATTGTTGCTCTCCAATGGGGTAAATAGTAAAAGTAGCTTTGTTTTTTACCATTTGAGACTATTTATAACTTTTTGAAATCTCGTTAGGTTTTAAAAGTCATTTTTTATTAATATTTTGATATATTTTGTCGAAAATGTATTTTACACTTGCCTCTGTGTGCAGCAACAGGTTTCTACGCGACTTCAACGGTGAAACGAGTTGTATTTTACACTTTTTCGAACTCAGTAAAAACATGAAAAATTCATTTTGGAGTCACCTTTTAGCGCTTTTCTGACTCTCTAAACATGAAAATATTGCCGAGGCCCTTGTCGTTTCGATCTCATTAAAGTGGCTGCAAAACGAAATCTACCCAGTATACGTTTACCCCTTTTTCAGGCCGGGATAGATTATTTACGAAAAAGGAATACCCTAGCCTATCGTGACTAGGAGGTTTTCTCAGACATAGTTTTCTACCTTTTCGGATCTAAGGAACTATTTATGAAAAGGGACCATTGGAGTTTACTTTTCAGCTGTCTTTTCAAACTCTCTAAACATGAAAAGACGCCGAGTTCTTCCTTTGTCAGACTCGTTAAACCCTGATGACATCGGATTCAGTCATAATGATGCTACTCGAGTCTCTCCTTCCTAGGGCTCGTTAAATGTACTAGGATGGATTCGTCCGAAGGACGAACTTATATCACAAGCATATGCTATCCCCTTAAAGCTTGTGTAAAAATAAAGAGGTACTTGCCGAAATGGTGGGGAAAAAATGGAACCATCATAATTGTCGTGTCGGCAGTATGTCGCTCTCGAACATGGCACTTGTTTGCATTTGTGTCTGGTTGGGGACATCTCATCTCGTTTTTCACTTGCCTTCGTGGGTTTGGGTCATCCCTTTTGACCTCTCATCTGTTCTTTGCCTCGTCACTATGACCTCTAATCTTTTGATGTTAAATACTGCCAAGTCCACTGTCGTGTCGTTCATATGTTCAAGAGAAGTTGACCTCTGCAAATATCAACCTCCCTCTGATTCTCATCTGATCGCGATTCACAAAAACATTATGTTCCTCTGTCTCATGTCGATGATGTGGGAAACATTATGGCCCACCTTCGATCAAGGTCACTTCCTGTTGACTTCAAATCATTATCCGAGAAGCTGATCTAGAGACTCCCTTTTGGTGCCTTGGAGCCTGCATGCCTCAATGGCAGGTTCTTCGCATTCGATGTGAGGTTTTCATTATTGGCCTCCGATCGAGTGATTCTACGGGTGTTCGACGCCAGCTCATTGATTCACATGCCGTAGATTGTACCTGTGGTACCTTGAGGGCCATCGTCATTATTGGTGGTACCTCTCGCGTCTGTTAACAACTTTCATCATTGGCTGGTAATCAGACGATGTTCTTGCATGTTGACTTCGGCTCACTTATTCACATGCTTGGAGATTTATACTTTGTGTTCGGGTTGAGATGGGCATAAGACCACAGTTCATGTTTGTTGTAATCAGTACAACGTTTTTGTGGATTATTATGATTATTTACGTGACTCACTTCTTGGATCATTTCAAACCATACACAGATAGTTGCTCCGATCCCACTGGATAGGCACATTGTCATTCCTTGGATGCGAGGATTATTGTATACTCTGTTATGGATGGCTGCGCCCATACCGCATCTATATCATGTATCTGAGATATCAGTTGTACTTCTCCACGCAGGTTTTCCGATGGCATTGTTTTCAGTTGGACACATTCTCGTAAAGCATTTCATCCCTCTCTCTCTCTCTCGGGCCTCATGCTTTAGGGGGCATCTGTTACACAGTAATTTGACACCGTCCCCGCAATCCCTATCCCGCACATTGGAGGGCTCATTCTGTGACCTGTGAGCAGTGACATAACTTGAAAATACTTTCATGGCATTCCCTTGAACATGTACTTTCATCCCCCTGAAGACATATCCTTGTGAAAAAACCTAAAAATGGCCCTTTTTGCATTGGTGCGAGCAGTCAGTTTAGTACCCGCGCCAATGGAGAAAATCCTTTAAAGAGGTCGCGCCAATTGGTGCTCTGTCCTAGAGTCGCACTCGCGCCAGCCAATTTAAGGAGAGTTTTTAAGAAAATAAATGGCGGAAGTGTCGTCGTAACCAATTCCTGGGCTGCTATCTATCTTGAGTTGGGAGGTTTGGCTATGGATCTCCATAGAGAAGAAGTGGTTTGCCACCTCTCATGGAAGCTTCCTTGATGATAGGGCCAATCCCATGATTATAGGGATCCCCACTCCCCTTCCTCCATCTATAAAAGCTTGTTCATCTCCATTGCAAGCTAGTCTTCAAGTTCCCAAATTCCCAAGAGCCTTATGCTGCAAGAGCCTCGATTATTCCCCTAAGGCCAAATTCAAGCAAGGAGACTATTGTCAAGATTCGAAGAGAGAGGTTTGTCCCATCCTTGATAGGCTTTTCGAGACGTGTTCTGCTGGCGACCCTCCGAAGGAGAATTTAGCGTCAGAACTATGGTTGTATTTTTCCTTTGATTGATTAATAATAAGCGACTATTGGTTATGGTTCCACTCTTGTTGTTGTTTATGATGATGAGTTATGTCCTTTCTGAATGACATATAGTTGCATCTACTGGATTTTACGCTTGTGTTTGTTTTTTTTCTCGCATATGCAGGTGTCCATCATGGAGATCGTGGGGATCGTGATCTCCCAAGGCTAAGGAACGGGAGTGCTACCTCTTCTACAAGCAACAACGTTGGATTCCAGGTAAGCCTTCATCGCTAGTTGGTTTATTTGCAATTATGAACCTGCGCTATAGCGTGAATGATTGTTGCTAGACCCGGTCTGGGCTAGTAGGGATCGCCTCTGTCCGCAGAGGGGATTTACCTCCACAACAAGCCTTATGGCGTAAACCTAAGACAACCCAGGACAACTACATTAATTAATAATTAATAAGATGTACATAAAACACTTCCAAATTGGAAGCATTGTTGAATGGTGTTTTCATTGATGCCAACATCTATCCTTCAAAAATATTAATATTATTCTAGTTTGAATTGATCAAAAGCTCTAAATAACAAGAAGCCTTGGAAGAGAGGAAGGGAAACCATAGAAGCACCACATTTGTTTAAAATTTTGAAGATGAAGATCATTTTATTTGATTGAAATACCATCTTCATTTCATATCCCCCATCATTTCGACCCCAACAGGAGGTGGTATGTCTCCTAAGTCCTCATGGTTAAGGATATATTCCTCCTTAAAGCTTGAAGCCCCATTTTTAGTCAAGAAGCCCCAAACTACGATTGAAGGTAAATTGATGATTCATTAAGTATTGGGATGTATAATCATGGAATATTGTGTAGAAATTTAAATTCCAAATATATAAATCTATTTTCCCAATAAGCTTCAATATTTTATCTAAGGAAAACCTAAATCAATAATTCTATGACCGTGTAATATATGTCAAAATAAGGTTCAAGGGTAATCATGAATTGGTTCTGAAATTTCAAATTTCAAATTTTCAAATTTCAAATGTTGTTAGGTTGTATCCATGCATTTAAGGCCAATTCAGCCCCCTTCTAAACCCCTCCTTATTGTGTATACATAGGGCACATGTGAGCCCCCATATGACATCAATTTTTGGTCAATTATTTGATGTAAACCACTCTAATTTTCCGAGGACTAGGAGGATTTGATTATTTGAGGGAGAGGCTGAACTCATTGGTTTTATGTTTTTTTCTTTCTTTCTGAGTTTACTTGTTGTTCCATCAAAAATATTCTAAGGAAAATATGAAATTACTTCTTTTCTTTCTGAAGTTACTCATTGTTTCATCAACAATCTTTTGAGGAAAATATGAAATGAATTATGTGGGTGATTTTGCATAAGATATGAGATTTCTCATTGATAATTTTGAGGAAATTTTGCAATTTTTATAAGCCTTGATTATGTATGTAAAGTTACATCCATTCACTGATCTTAGTAAGGTTTTGAAGTCTTATTTCGACCTTGAACATGAGCACCCTTTGTGTCAAATCCGACACTCAAAACTAAGGTCTATTGCAACATACCGAGGCCAAGATTTCTGAGCATAAAAGTTGGCTTGTTGAGGCAGTCACTTTTGAGCGATTTCAGCCCTCTAAGGGCATATATCTGTGACATGGTACACATAACCAACAATTGGGTGTGTTTCCTGTAGAATCTCTAGGAGCATATGTATTGAAATTTAAATTGTGGTAGTGTGCATATACCATTATAATGAGCCAATATAAAAATTCATTGTTTGCTTTGTCTTGTCAATTAGTAGAGAGAGAATTTTGACGTTGAATGATTGATTGGGACATATGTTGGAAATTTTGATAGTAATTAATCAATGATCATTTGTATCAATTCTGTGCGCATGGAAGAAAAGGGATGCAAAGCGCTTAGATAGTCTAAAGAAAAAAGAATGTGCATAGAGTGAGTGTGTTGAAATCAAGGTCATGTGAATTTGGGGCAATATTGAGACAAAGATTAGAAAACAAAAAAGTGTGTACATCTGAGTTAAAGAGTGCTAATGCATTGGAGTACATAAGGGTTAGAGTGAGATTAAACTAAATATTGTGCAGCGCGTGATCTTGTTTCATACCTCGACACAAGTGTTTTTAATTACTACTAGATCAATACATCCCCGCACAAAGTGTACAATTAGATCTATTTGGAAAACCATAAAAAAAAAACCAATGCGTACTAACAAGAGTGATTTTCTTGTAGTAGTGGTATATTTTCTAAGTGATCTGAGTTAGACATAATGTGAAATCAATTTGATGTGTCGAGTATGTGAAAACTTGAGTTATGACACTATTGATGCTCGTATGAGGATATTCACTTGTATCTTAATGTAAATGATTAACAATAGTGTGGCTTCCTACATATGAAGCAATGGTTCATGGGTTGATGTCTATACGAAGTTTTGTATATTGGTTTTATTGTATTGGAGTGAAATATTGGTTCACCCCCTTGCTTATCTGAGGGAGAGGATGAAATCATTGGTTTTATGTTTCTTTTATTTCTAAGGTTACTCATTTTTCCATCGAAAATATTCTGAGGAAGTTCTGAAATGACTTTTGTGGGTGGTTTTGCATAATACCTGAGGTTTCTCATTGATACTTCTAAGGAAATTTTACAAATTTTCTAAGCCCTAATTAGGTTTTTTCAGTTGCATCCATTCACTAATATTACTAAGGTCCTAAAGTATTATTTTTACCTTGAACAAGATCACTCTTTATGTCAAATATGAGGCTCATAATTGAGGTCTATTGCAACATATTTAGGCCAATATTTTTTAGCATAAAAGTTGGCTTGTTGAGGCAGTTTCTTCTAAGGTTTTTCGACCCTCTAAAGGCATAGATCTATGACATGGTACACATAGTCAACAATTTTGTAACACGCCACCCCCCTTTATTGTCTCTTGCAATCTCACCAGGGTAAACATGAGACAAGAGTTACTATGCATGACCCGACATCCAAGTTCCAGTTATGGAAGTGGGGACTATCATCCTGAAACTGACTACAACCTCCCAGGGACACTTGCTAACCCAGATGTCAGACAACATCCACTAATGATATTTCCTTGAGTTGGAACTAAATTTTCCCAAGATTTACAGCCTAGTCACACACATGCAGTCTAATCCATGTGGCTAGAAGGCTCCATTCACACACATAAGTCGTCCTTTGTGCAACTACAATTTAAAATCCCTTGTTCTGTGCTTGAAACCGTGGATTTAGTGCCATAAATTCAGGTCTAGCCTATAGGACTAAACCTAGAACTTTCCAAAATTAATTCTAAGATAATCACAAGTCTGCATAACCTACACTTAGGCTTAGATCTTGCTAAAGAATTCCATACACATGATAAGCATTTAGACAAACAAATGGAAAACATAGTAACTATAGGTCATGAATGCATATCTATTCATTGTTTCCTTAGTTTCATCAGGGAATCATCAAGAATGCTCATTTCACTCTTAAGCTAGCTGCATCAACACTTGTTAGCTCACGCATTCATATAATTGCCATTCAATAACTTATCGAATCATGAATAATATCCATAAAAAGATCACATCACTTAACCATGCCTATAACCAATTATATTTAACCATAATGAAGCCATGTCAAACCAACCATAAACGCAACACAATGACCAATACATGTTCTCATTGATCTCAATAAGAAATAACACATAATAACATATGCATAAAGCTAACCAAGCCAAGGACTTCCATGTACCACCCGAACATAGATTGGGCTGAACCAAATATATCTTTCAGCCAATCACCCTCGTGCCATTTTCCAAGCATGAATGTGGGATCACATGGGATAAAACAAAAAAAAACAAAACCAACAATGGAATCTAGAGGCAAAACCACCTCAACCCTAAACCACAGTGATTTCACCTAAATCAATTTAGAAATCACCAAACCAATAAGCTTGGTTTCCTTTGACTTTCTTCACCATACCCAAAGGAATTTTCCTACCTCCATCCATCTGTCAAGAGTTCCAGGGGAAAACGATATCCACCCTCAACCACCTCAACCACGATTTGAAATCTACCGAAAATCCAAAGCTTAACCAAACAGGGAACCCACTACATCATGGCTATCCAGGAATGGAAAAGGCAAGGTTGTACATCACTGTCAATCCAGGAAATTCCCATGCCAAAGAAGTAAAACATGACCAATAAACCAATGCAAAGACCATGCATTAAATCCAAATATACTAAATCACAAATGCACACTGTTACCTGCAAATCCACCACTATTATTTTTTCCCTTGCTTTCTATGTTGAAAATGCAACAGGATGATGGAGCTTAGTGAAAAGAAGTCGCCTTCACTAAGTGGGCCCGCAGGCTATTTTTGGCGCAAAGTCTATTTTTAGACTATGTCTATTTTTAGACATATGGATCATGGTCTATGAGTTGCGGGATGATATTTATGGATGATTGGTCGAGTTGGTAAAAATAGATGGACCTCTATTTTTAGACATTGGGCGGTTTCTATTTTTAGACTGTCGAGCTAAAAATAGAACAGTCAAATATTATTAACCCTTAATAATATTTAGAATATAAACATTATCTTATCCTCTTGGAGCACTTCAGTTTGATGCTTGGATGTGGCACATGCAGTTGACAGAAATAATTACGCTATTCCTAGGGGTTAGTTGAGCTATTGCATGGTTGACTTCAGTTAGAACTCATGTGGCAGAGTTTGGTGGAGTTGATGAGACAGTTGGTGGAGTTGTGTTCTGTTTAACTTAGTTGAACTAGTTGTATTTAGTTTAATTGAAAAATACACTAGTGATGAGTGGTGTGAATTAATTATTAATTAATTCACTAATTATTAACTCATAAATCAACTAAAGAACACATCAGTTAACTGCAATGCATGGACAGTTCAGTGGAGACCAGTGTTAGAGGTGGGTGAAAGGGTGAGTGTGACTATCAGTTGTGACCATGGCTGTGCATGAGATTTTCACACACATTGATGGAGATTGCCAATGAGGATTGCAAAGTACAAGCTAGGGGATTCGAACTTGGATCTCATTCATTACTCATCTTGGATTGCGCAGTAGAGGCAAGCATACTTGTGGAGAAGATTTGAACTTGTGACTTGTTCTATATTTGAGCTAGTTTATGCGTAGCATGTGAGATAGTGCTGAGAGCTGTGAGAGCTTTGTGCTATGTATTGTTACATGTTCTATATCATTATAATATACAGATAGTTGGGGGTTTTCAGCTATTGCTTTCCCCATTACATACTGTGTTGATATGTGTGCTTGATTATGTTTTAATGTGCGCATGCGAATGCTTATATTTCCGCAAATTGATGATCAATTGTAGAAGAGATTATGTATTATGCATGAAGCTTAAATAGTGTGTAATCAGGAAAATTTCGGTGAATAATTCAGCTATTATTCAAATTTCTACATTCTATTGTCCAAACTTCCTCTTCGCTCCCTTGCTTTTCCTTGCGTGATTTCTCCCTTGCTCCTTTCTTCGCTAAGAGAATACTAAAATGTCCATGAAGTGTGTGTGTGTGAATGTTATATTTCCTTTTTCTTTCATTAAATTTCCTTCGTTTTTCCTTGCATGCATATTCCTGTCCCTTCATCTTCCTTTTCCCCTATTTACATTTATTTATTGTATTAAATTACCATTTATTTCCTTTTTCCTTATCCAATGGAAATGCCAATTTCCATAGCCAATAATAAACCATAAGTGATTCCTAATGTAATATTTTCCCCTCCATTCAGCTTGGAATATGTATACCGTGAACTTGGTTTTATTTTATTTACATGGAAACTTAACCCGAGGATGTTACAACATCGTCCTCGGTGTTCTATGACGCTTATGACCAACCAAAACTGCTGAAAATAAAACATATTTCTTATCAGAGATTTATAAAACAACTCGTTGCAATATTTACAATGAAAAATAGCTCAAAACATGACAAACATACTTCTTATTAGAGATTTATAAAGACAAATCGATGCAGTATTTACAATGACAAATACACAAACACACACACACCAAAAACTCATTTGCTTCAACCAACAAATAAAGAAGGATATAATGCCCACATCTGATGAACTATCTCCCAAGTAGATTCATCGGACCCAAAGTGCTTCCACCGCACTTTAACTTGCTCTATTGCTCGATTCCATAGCATGAGCTTCTTCCACTGCAATATTCATTGTGGCTTTGGTTGGAACTCTCCTCGAGGTTCCACCTACAATCCAGACTAATCAATCACATGATCAACATCATATACATATCTTTTAAGAAATGAAACATGGAAAACATCATGGATTTTCACTGATGGTGGAAAAACAAGTATGTAGGCCATTGGTCCAATTCTCTCAAGGATCTCAAAAGTGCCAACTTGGCACATTATCCAATCTTCAAGGAGCTCTTCTTGGGCTTGATAAGCAATTACACATGCTCCCGAACCTGAAACTCCTTGGACACCCTACGTTGATCCGCATAACTCTTATTCCTCTCTTGTGTTGTCTTCAAGTTCTTTCTGACAACCTACATCTCCTACTCTATATCCCTCAACATATTAGGTCCAGTCAACACCCCACTCACTGGACCACTCTAGATTATGGGAGTATTAAAATTTCTCACATATAGAGCCTCAAATGGACTCATCTTCAAGGATTTATGATACCCATTATTATAAGAAAACTCTGCAAGTGGAAGATACTCCTCCCACTTCCTCTACTGATGGATGAAATACATCCTCAACATATCCTCAAGAATATTGTTAACCCTCTCTGTCTATCCATCTGTTTGCAGATAATAAGTTGTACTAAAGACTAACTCTATCCCAAAGCCTGAAAACAACTCCTTCAAAAACCTGGAAGTGTACTTGGCATCTCTATATGATATAATCCTCTTGGGAACTCCATGCAAACTTTCTATCTCCTTAATGAATACCTGAGCCACTTCACTAGCTAAATTAGTAAACTTCACCACAATGAAGTGAGCTACCTTGCTTAACCTGTCAACCAAAACCATGATGGAGTCATGTTGCCTTGATGTCCTAAGAAAACCTATATTGAAATTGATGGAAATGACCTCCCATTTCCATTCAATAATCAGAATATGATGCAACAAACCAACTGTATGCTTTCATTCAACTTTCACCTTTTGATAATCCAAGCACCTTGCAATAAACTTAGCTACTTATTTCTTTAAATTCGAACAACAATAGAACTTATTGATAGATGTCAAGGTCTTATGATATCCAGCGTGGGCCGAATACTACTTGACATGAAACTCCCTCAAGATAATATTCTTAAATTCATCACTGTTAAGCACATATATCTTGCTCTTGAATCTAACAAAATAATCTATCGTGAGGTGATACTACTCATCCAATATATCACCTTCACCTTGTTGCTACAATCTCTGCTTCAACTGCTGGTACCTCTCATCATGTTATCATGTATGTAAGATCCTCTCCTATAAATATGTCCCATAAGAGCTCAAAACTGAAATATAATTCATCTATACTCTCCTACTGAGAGCATCCACAAACCAGCTCACTTTTCCCATGATATACATGATCTCAAAATCAAACTCACTGAGAGTAGCCAACCATATAGATTTCATTGCTTTTAGATTGGGTTGGTCAAACAAGTACCTTAGTCCACTATGATCACTCATCAAAATGACCCTCCTGCCAAGGAGATAATTCCTTCACATCTTTAACGCATGAATGATAGTTTCCAACTCAAGATCATGAGTCACATAATTCTAATAATGCTCATTCAACTTCTATGATTCATAGAAAACCACTGGCCCCTCTTGCGCCAAGACTCCACCAAGTCCTTCCTTGCAAGGATATGTGCAAACCAGAAAATCCTTATGAGGATCTGAAATCTTCAAAATCGGAGTATTGGTAAGTAACTACTTCAACTGATCAAAACTAGTTGCACACTCAACAATCCATTTGAACTTATTCTCGTTCCTCTGAAAAGATGTAATAGGATAACTAATCATAGAGAAGTTTGTGATGAACATCATGTAATAAATTTTTATTCCCATGAATGATCTTACCTCATCCACATTCTTCGGAGCTGGCCACTCCATGATAGCCTTAATATTTTATAGAACCACCGGTATCCCCTCCTTGGAAACAACATGTCTCAAGTAATGAAACTGAGACTAAAAGAAGCTAAACTTTTTGAGCTTGGCATAAAACTTGTAGAAATTTGGTGATATAATTGCAATTGCTCAAGAAATTTTAATCTAAATTAAGAGACACAATTCTACTCTACTAATCTGTTGAATTCAATTCACAATTTATAACAATAATCTCAGACATTCAATAGGAAATAATACACATGCATACAATTTTTCTTGGAGAACACCCTCAATCCTCTTTGCATTACTCAGATGAATATGGACGTATTACAATTTCTTTCCCGCACTGAGTACAAACTGCAAGTGAATAAAATATCTCTCTACTCACTAAGAAGCTCTGACTTAGACTTATTCAATTTCTGTCTTTGCTTGAGCCCCTATTTCCTTGCACAAATATTGAAGAATTAGCCCCTATTTTTTTATGAATTTTCCTCCATTTTATTACACAAGTTGTGGAGTACTAAAAAGGTATGCTTTTGATGATCATTTCAGTGGCTTTTTAATAGAATTTGTAAACCTTTTTGCATCATGAATTTGGAAAATAATAAAGAATTATAACAAAACATGTGAGAGTTGATATGCAAGACTTAACCGCTGATAATTGTTATTTTTCTGTGCAGGAAAAGGTGAAAACGAGGATTTGCCGTTCCAAAGGAAAGGACAAAGACGAGATAACTGCTGTCCCTTTGAAGGGGAACTGAATGCAAACAAGGCTAAGCAGATCAAAGCAAATCGGCCCGGAAAAGGAGGAGAAGACACCAGCTCGGCGGAGAAGAAAAGAAAAGATGAAGGATTAACAGTTTGGTGAATCCCTCAGGATCTTTGATCCTGAGGGATCGCTGCTTTATTTATCTTGTTACTTGGACATCTCCGCCGTCACCTTTATATAAAGGGACAACACTGTTAGCTTGGGGATGATACTTTTTATGTAATTTTCTGTTAAAAATCAACTTTGATCATCGAGTCTCGTTGAGAACTGGTTCATTGTACTTTTGTCATATGCATTAATATAAACTTGGTGATTATCTCATTTCTGTGTCTGGATTAACTTAAGGCGGTGTACCCTTGGAGGCTAAGGGCCCGGCCCCGGAGGACACTTGCTTCTGTATCACTACGATTTGATTTCTGCGTGGTTTGCTTATCGTTGTTATTCAGTAATCTGATATGCTTTATAAGTTGCTATTACATGCTCTGTTAAGATTAAATCATTAAGGTTTTTACAGATAGAATTTTGTATTGACTCTGCATCATGTTACTGATCCTTTCAGAGTTGATTGCATGTTATTAGTCTTAACCGAATATTCTTACTGTTCTGTTACAGAGCTTTTGTACTGAACATTCATGTCATAGATTCATCTGAAGTTGTGTTCTTCATGATTGTTGGATTCAGAAATAATGCTGTTCTATTTGGAAGCAAAGTCGTATCCCTGTTAATTAAGATTGATCAGATTACTATTCCAGCGTGTTGTGTGCGTATATGATTTACTAGTGCTGTTCCATAATTTATCAATAGTTAGTGCTGTTCCATTAGTGTGTTCTGCTTGATTTGCCTTAAGAGTGAAAGATTGTTATTTGATTGCGAAGAGTGCATTTGGGTTAATAGATTAAGTTTGGTTATGACTCGCGAGACTTAGTTGTTCGATTGCTGTTCCATTTTAGAATTACTGTTCCATTCCAGATTTGCTGTTCAATTCTTTATTTGCTGTTCCATTTTGCTATCTGTAGTTCCATTTACTCGCATTTGTTGTTTTGGTGTGAGAGACGATCTAAGGCTGTAGTGAGCTTTGGCATTCACTGTCTAGCTCCCAGACCCGTGGTCTGTGCTCTAATTTCCTTTCCATCAGTTTCCAAAGGGATGGGTTATCGCTGCCGAACCCTTGACTGATAAGCTGCCTAGTTTTCTGAATGTGTGATTTATTCTTTTGAAGTAACTTAGTTATAGACAAGCATCCATTTACTCTTGTATTTTTAAACACTGTGCTACTAGCATTACTCTGACAAGTGATAGCCTCAGACTGAGACACTCTTTGGAATAACAAAACGCTCCCGGATTGACATATTAATGTGAGGTAATTAGAGGTGAAAGAGACCCTTTTTATAGCTCTACATTTTGGCGTCGTTGCCGGGGAAAGAGTGTAGCCATTTGTATTTTTCAGAGTAGTGTACGAACCTGCTAGGGAAGAGTTGGATCTTAAAAACAGAAGGTAAGAACCTGCGTGCGGAGCATGTAAAAGCCCTGCTCCACTGTCCGCTTTCCTAACAGATTTGTTTGAATAGAATTTAGTAGTTCATTTGAGTGCATGACTAAGCAGAAAAGACCAGAAAAGAATATCAAACCTCCATCCAAGCCTGAAAAAGCTAAGGGGCCGGTGACCCTTGGCCGAACGACCTTCATAGACGAAATCTATAATAAAACAGAATCTCAGCCATCAGTAGGCCCCAGGAAAATCATTTCTAAACAGCCTACTAGTTCCCTTCAGGCCACAGGATCACCATCTGTAGCCTTTGCTGAGGTGCATAGTCAAACTGAAGAGCATGACTTTCAAGAAATTGAAAATTCTACTCCAGAATTATTGCAGGAAGGGAATTTCAGCAACTTTTGTGAAGGAGAAGGAGAAAAAGGGGAAACCGAGGAACCAAAATCTCCTATTGGAACAAATCAGCCATTAAATAGCCCAGATAAGGGGAGTGCTACGAAAATCATTGTTGAAGGAATCCAATCTCCTCAGACATCAGGTATTCTCATTATTCCAGATAAGGGAAGTGCTATTAAAACTATCCCTGTCAAAACCATTCCCTCTCAACCTAGGAATACCCTCCTAGATATCCCGGAAGGTTATTGGCATATATTCGATCCCATGGCTCAGAACTAGCCAAATGCTCAAACCTCTACATTACAATATCCTATAGTGGATTCTGCAGCAAATGCACCCATGAAAGCTATCCCTCTTCAGCATATCCCTACATTTCACGGTCTCACATCGGAAGATCCGGATGCATTTTTATTCGAATTCGATGTGTTATGCAGGGGGTATGATTATACCACCGATCCCCAAAAATTGAAATTATTCCCCTCTACATTAAAAGGGGCTGCTTTAAGATGGTTTATGGGACTAGGTGGCGGGGTTATCAACAATTGGGATCAAATGAAAGAATCCTTCTTAAAAAAATATCAGGATTATTGTAGGTCTAGAGAATTAAAAGACGAAATATTCCAAATGACAGCTAGACCGAATGAAACATTGGAGGAGTATGTGGAACGTTTTCAGTACAATCTACAAAGATCTCCTTATGCATCGCTACCTTTACCTGATAATGTGGTAAAAACTGCATTAATAAGGGGCATGAAGGAACAATGGATTGAAACATTAAACATCATGGGAAAAGGGGATATTTATCAAGAGAATTTTGCTGACATCATTGATTTATGTATCGGGAGTTCGAGAGGCAGCACAAGAATAAAACCGACAGAATATGATCGGTTTGCAAGAGATAACAAAGTATCAACAGAAGGAGTAACACGTGCAGAAATTGGAAATTTATTAGAAAATTTCAAAACTGATATTCTGGGGACACTAACTACACAAATTGATATTGTGCAGGCTAAACAGAAGCAGATGGAGGCAGAACAGAATTTGGCGATCTTCTGCCCCCGATGCAGAAAAAAACATAGCCACAAGGAATGTCCACTGGATACAGTCCAAACATGCGCTATCTGTACAAAAGATCACCTTATGGAGAGCTGCCCCTCACTTCCTGGATTGAAAGCGGTATATAAGGAAGCGGAAGAAGAACCAGAATCGGTGTACTTCATCAACCAGCGTCGCCAGTGGCAGCCGAGACAATCTGGTATGTTTCCAGACTCAACCTCTTCTTTTCAACCTCCATAGTATAATGCTCAACAATATAGTATGTGGCAAAATCAATCTCAACCCCCATTTTCAAACTGGTCACTACAATCGTTTCCTTCTTCAAACCCATGGCTGAATCAAACAAGCCAATCTGGTTGGCCGAATTTCCCTTACACTCCACCATATTGGCAAAATGGCCCATATCCTTCACAATGGACTCCCCCTACTTCACAAAGTTCACCCTGGCAGACAAGCTGGCAAAGACCGATGCACTAGCCAGCTGGAACTATTCCGCTCCCTCAACCTACTCTGCCAGCCTTACAAAAAAATCCCCAGTCTAACCTGAGACCGCAACTCCCAGCCCAACCCAATCCCAATCCAAATAACAGACCGGTCCAATCTCTCCAAATCATAGAATCACCAGAAATAGGACCCGACCTGAGGGAGTGCAATGATCTTCAGTTAAGATCTGGACGTATAATTGAAACCGAGGGAGATAAAACAGTTCATATTGAAGATCAGTTACCAAGAGAACATCAGTTGCAACAAGAGGATGTAAATAAGCAGCAGACTCATAATCAAGCAACCACATCCTCTCCTCCGTTCCCAGAACGATTAGTCATACCTCGGCCCATACAATATCCTGACTTTGACATTCTGGGAGAATTACAAAATCTGTACATAAAAATCCCATTCCTCCAAGCCATTCAAGACATTCCTATATACGCAAAAACTATCAAAGAGTTGTGCATAAAGAAACCAAGGAGGAATATAACAAGTAATCCAAGAGTCCAAGTAGTCGGTACTTTATCTGACTTATTATCTGGGAAAGAAACACCCATTAAATATGAAGACCCAAGAAATCCAATTATAACTGTTCAAATTTATGGTCAGACCCTGTCTAATGCCTTAGTTGATCTAGGAGCTGCAATTAATATTTTAACAACCACTACTTTCCAAAAGCTCGGCATTACATCAGTAGAACCCACCTCTACTTTGTTAGAATTGGCTAACCGATCTGTGGTTAGACCAGAGGGTATTCTACAGGATGTCATGGTCTCTGTAGATTCCTGGGAGTATCCAACCGATTTCCTGATAATTAATCCAAAAACCCGACTTGATGGACACCCGCTAATTTTAGGTAGACCTTGGCTTGCCACTGCCGATGCCTACATTGGCTGCCGACAAGGAAATATGACCATAACCAGAGGACCGAATAGCAAGAATTTAGTTCTATATCCTCCAGCGTAGCCAAGTGTCACAATAATCAAAACTAATAAGCACCCTGTATCATACCTTACTGATAACATCAGATCTCCATTAACTATACAAGAGGCACTTGATTTTAAAGACCAAATAGAAGATGATGCCATTAATAATTTCATTAGTCAAACTGAATCTTGCACACCGTGTCACATGATAGAAGCAGCATTTGATAATGAATTGGAGGAAGATCCTCTGAAAGATACGCATGACCAAACGATACCTGTTACTTCTGTTGCAAATAGTAAAATTGTGGAAATTGAACTGGGAAAAACTTTAAACATCAATGCCAATCTCACGCCTGAACAAGAAACAAAGCTCATCCATCTGTTAACAAAATATCAAGAAGCATTTGCATGGGATTACCCTGATATGAAAGGAATCGATCCCCAATTATGTACACACTACATTTATATAGAAAAAGATGCCAGACCTGTTCGTCAGCTGCAAAGGAGACTTAATCCTCATCTAAAGGATGTGGTAAAAGCTGAACTTCATAAACTTTTAGATGTCAATTTTATCTATCCTATTTCTGATAGTAAATGGGTCTCTCCGCTTGTGGTGGTACCAAAAAAGAATGGAAAATGGAGAATCTGTGTGGATTATAGGGAACTAAATAAGGCAACACAGAAAGATCATTTTCCTCTCCCATTCATAGACCAAGTATTAGATACTTTAGCAGGAAAGAAATTCTTTTCTTTCCTAGATGGCTTCAGTGGATACAATCAGATTCAGATTGCCCTCGAAGACCAGGATAAAACTACTTTTACTTGTCCTTGGGGAACATTTGCCTATCGAGTTCTACCTTTTGGCCTATGTAATGCTCCTGCCACATTCCAAAGGGCTATCCTTAGCATTTTTGCAGATTTAATAAATGATGGACTTGAAGTTTACATGGATGACTTTACACCATATGGAGATGATTTTGATCCAGCACTAGACACCCTAGAAAAATTCCTACAATGATGCATTGTTACCAGGCTTTGCTTAAGCCACGAAAAATGTTTCATGATGATGACTGAAGGACTTATCCTAGGACATTATGTTTCGACAGCCGGCATTCAGGTAGACCCAGCCAAAATCCAAATACTTTTGCTCATTCCCACTCCTACTACTCAAACAGAGGTATGCAGCTTTCTTGGATTTTCTGGTTATTATAGACGATTTATAGAACATTATTCGCACATTGCTGCTCCTTTATATGCACTAACTGGTAACGTTGATTTTATTTGGACAGAAAAATGTGACCGTGCTTTCGAGGATTTAAAGAAGCTCGTATCCACAGCCCCAGTCCTTCGAGGACCAAACTGGGACCTACCGTTCCAGATATCATCTGATGCCTCAGATACAGCCATTGGCGCAATCCTTGGGCGGGAAGAGGATAAAAAACCATATGCTATCTATTACATCAGCAAAAATTTATCCCCTGCTGAATTAAATTACACTATTACTGAAAAAGAATTCCTAGCTGTAATACATGCTGTCAATAAGTTTAGACATTATATTACAGGCTATCCTGTTATCTTGTATACAGACCATTCTGCCATAAAATATTTAGCAAATAAGCCTGTCACAAATGCCAGAGTAACTAGATGGTTGATTTTATTACAGGAATTCGATATCACAATCAAGGATCGGCCTGGCAAAGAAAACCCTGTAGCCGATTTTCTTTCGAGAATACCAAAACCAATCGATGCAGCAGTAGTTGAAGATCAATTTTCGGATGAGCACCTGTTTTTTGTTGCCGTTCAAACACCCTGGTATGCTGATGTTGCCAATTACCTCGCAGTAGGTAAACTACCAAAACACTTAACGCCTAATGAGCGCAAGCAGATTGTTCAGAAGAGTGCTCGATTCTCGTGGATTGGGGGCTATTTGTTTCACACAGGGGCAGACATGCATATCAGGAGATGTGTTCGAGAAGATGAAATCTTTGACATCCTAAAATCCTGTCACGATGGACCGTGTGGTGGACACTTCGCTGAGCGTAGAACTGGACATAAAGTATTGCAGACAGGATATTACTGGCCTACGATTTTCAAAGATGCAAAGAAATTTGTCCAAGCCTGTGACAGCTGCCAGCGAGCAGGACGACCTGGTCAAACTGATGAGATGCCTCTGAAACCACAGTTAGTCATTGAACCATTCGAGCGATGGGCTCTTGATTTCCTTGGACCCATCAACCCATCATCAAATCAGAAAACATATATCTTGGTGGCAAAAGAATATTTCACCAAATGGGTTGAGGCAGAAGCATTGCCAAGAGCCACAGAGGACTCTGTCATACAGTTCCTGTTCCATCTATTTGTACGTTATGGCCTTCCAAGGGAAATAATTACAGATGGAGGACCACAATTTGCTGGGAATAGATTAGCTGCAACACTCAACAATTATCACGTCCAGCATAAAATCACTACTCCATATCACCCACAGGAAAACGGGCAGGTAGAAAGCAGCAATAAGATAATAGAATCAATCCTAACGAAAACCATTGCGTCACATAGGCGTGATTGGGCTGCCCGACTACCTGAAGCACTCTGGGCCTATAGAACAACATGGAGAAGCACCACCGGTTACTCACCTTATCAATTAGTGTTTGGAAAACAACCCATTTTTCCCATAGAATTTGAAATCCAAACATTACGAAAAGCACAGGAAGTTGGCCTAGATCTAAGCGAGGCACAAATCAATCGACTATAGCAGATCAATGAATTGGACGAAATTAGGCTCTCTTCACTACAAAATACAGCATTGATTCAACAGCGGCGAGCTAAATGGCATGATGCGCTCATCAAAAACAAAGTCTTCCACGAGGGAGACTGGGCTCTATTATACGACTCTCGGTTTCAGGACTTCCCTGGGAAACTTCAGACTCGTTGGTTGGGACCATACGAAATCCAGAAGGTGCATGACAACGGAACCCTTACTCTAATTACCATTGACGGTTCTGGATATGCATTCAAATTAAATGGCCACCGAGTTCGTCTCTATCGCAAACCACTCACTCGGGAATCCTTCTGCCAGCAGCTACGCCGAGACACTGATATGGAGATTTTAGGAGAGGAAAAGAAATCTTCCTCACCTGTAATTCATTAAGGAATTCATTTCTTTTTACAATTTGTACATAAGTTCTTGTCTTTGAGTCGTTCTTGTACATATGTTTGAACTAAATGTTTTCTTGTCATTTTTGCTGTTCCTTTTCTTTCTCAAAATTTCGATTTTTTCCGTTATGTTTCTAAAAGAATGGCATTTGCGTGTTTTTGCTGTTCCTTTTCAAAAGGAACAGCATTCTTGATTTTCTGCTGTTCCTTTTCTAAAGGAACAACATCTTTGATTTTCTGCTGTTCCTTTTCTAAAGGAACAACATCTTTGATTTTCTGCTGTTCCTTTTCTAAAGGAACAACATCTTTGATTTTCTGCTGTTCCTTTTTAAAGAGGAGCGACTTTGCTTGTTTTGCTGTTCCTTTTTCAAAAGGAACGACACTGCGATGTGTTTGCTGTCCCTTTTCCAAAGGCGCAGCATATTTTGATTTCTGCTGTTCCTTTTCCAAAGGAACGACATTTTTGCGTCTTTTGCTGTTCCTTTTCCAAAGGAACAACATTTTTGGTTGCTGCTGTTCCTTTTTTTCAAAGAAACATCATTCTTTTGTTGCTGCTGTTCCTTTTTCAAAGGAACGGCATTTTGAGTGTTTTTATAGTATTTTTATTTTTGCTGTTCCTTTTTCAAAGGAACGGCATTTGCATTTTTGCGATCTATCGTCCTTCGTTGTTTCTTTTTCAAAAGGAACACCACTAGCATACTTTTGCTCTCCTTGTGAAACAACTTATTCCTTTTGCTGATCTAAATTGAGGATGCTTCTTGCCCATCTTCTTTCAAGTCTTTAAGATACAGCTATGTACTTGTGCAATGAATATAAAATCACAACATACCGAAATCCGCAAACCATAAATCGCTATATTTATAAGGCTCTGCATTAGTGAGAGGACAAAAGGAAGGACATACTTATTTCTTATCTTTTGTTGTCATTGTTTTACTAATTTTGCCCTGATTGGTTATCTTTATCATGCTGATCCCTTTAACCCTCTTTGATTATTATTTAGGAATAAGAGCAAAGGGCTTATATCTTCCTATTGAGATGATAAGACTTCTTCCACCATTCCTACTCTTAAGGAGTGTTGAACCACCCTTTGTGTATAAATAAGGAAAAGTACTCTATGAAAAAGAAAAAATATGTGAACATGATATGTGAGATGTCAAATGCAAGATAGGGGGTCTCATCAAGAGCCAGCCTACCATGATCATGAGGATGGAAGTGAAGTGGCATTCCCACTATGGCCACCACACCAGGGATATGGTCCAAAAGGTATATCAAATAATCGAACCTTGGAACAAGAGGTCTCATCATGAGCCGGCCTGCCCACTTTTCGCTCCTTCCTCGTGAATGGCATTATGGTTAACTGGTCACCAAGCCAGCATAATGGTCTACACTTTGACATAACAACATTCCCAAGTATACACAAAGGATCATGGTTCCAAGGGTGAAAAAAACAACTCTGCCAAGGTTATGGACACCTGTCGGTAGCAGAGCACTGTTAATGGTATTGAAGTCACATTGGTTACACCAATGGGTAAGATACTAATACTCTTTTGTTTCTTATATCCTAGGAACTAATCATATATTATTTCCCGATTTATACATCGCATGAACATTTATTACCACCAATCATGGCAAAGGAAGTGACAATGACCACTTGAGATTTGGCAAGTACGACAGACGTCCTATCCACCAGCCTCATATCATATCACAGCAGCCTCTTACGTAATACGCGATCAACTCTCCGCCTCGATTTCGGTAATTCGTTGTCTTTCTAAACATGGCATAATTTCATACGCTGTTCCTTTATGACTCGGTTGCAGATCGGGTGCTGCTCCTTTATTTGATGGCTGGGATAGCCTATCACATTGCGGGGGGGAGGTTAACCTCATTATTCCCTGAATTACATGTCAGCTCACTATTCGGGAAAGATAGTGTACGACGGTATGGCATGGCTTAACGGCATGAAATTTCTATTTTTACACAAGTTGCTGTTCATAATCCATTTTTGTTTCATACTCTGTGTTTTTTTTTTCTTTTCTTTCGAAATCTTGCGATTATCACCCTCTCTGTGTTTCAAACAGCACAAGCAGTTGCTGTTCCATTGAGAATCCACAGTGAAACCATGGGAGGAAGGGAAATTCGAAGCGAACCTCAGAAGTTGACAATCTCCGCTGCTGCCCGGGAGATCCTGGAAAGAGCAGGATGGCTGAATTATCTCAGTCGCCTGCAGGAGTCTAATGAAACAATAGCGATGTAATTTTTGCAGAACCTGCAGGAGGATCACTCCACAGTAAGGGGGAAGCGGATAGCGGTCACCGACGATATAATTGCAGAAGTTTTGGGACTACCAGCCACCGGACCAGTATGGACACTAAAGAAGGAAAGATTACAGAAGATCATGGAAATTTTCCAGGACGAAGGCCAGAGCTTGACAATTAAGGGGAAGGGAGTTCTGCCAGCAACGCTAGGAGAACCCTGGACAGAATTAGCAAGAACAGTGCAGAGCTACATCACTTGCGAGGGGAGGAAAGACGTGGTAAGACCACGACATCTTAAACTCTTAGCTGTTTTAAAGCAGAAATGCTCTGTAAATCTACCTGCACTTCTGAATTCATTACTGCATGATGCTGCACGAAGCATAAAAAAGGCACAGCATGTAGAGTCAGTCGTCAGTCACCATGGGTTAATACGATTAATAGTTAGTCATAGTCTCACCCAGCAGCGGAGAAGCTGGGAAGAGCTGATTGTAATGATTGAGGGGGGATTGACAGCACCATCCCCAAAACGTAAACATTCTACAAGCACACCAGAACGTCCGGAAAAACGCAGAGAATTAGTAAAACAAAAACATGTTGCTAGTGCATATGAACGACCAGAAATACACCAGGAATCGGCAAAGCGCAAGCATGCCACCGATACACCCGAACAGCTAGAGAAGCCCAGAAAATCAGTCTGATTAGCTTGGATGCGAGGAAGGCTGGAAAAGCTCCAGGAAAGCACCAGCCAACCAGTGGTAATTGAGGACGAGCAATCCTCACGACTAGAAGTAGAAGAAGAACAAGCTGAAGGAGAAAAGAAAGGAGAGGCCGAGGAAGCCGAGCAATCCGAAGAGGAAAATGAGGAAGCAGCCGAGCATTCGGAAATAGAAACATAAGCAGAAGCTGAAAAATCCAAACAGGAGGAGGAAATGGGACAGCAGGAAGGTAGCCCACTACAAGACCCAGTGGGAGAAGATGAATTGGCCGCAGTCTTGGCCAATATGGGTAAGTATGGCCAACCTTCTAGTCCAGTAGACCTCCACGACAAACCCCAAGAAGAAAACACATCTGAAAAATCACATGTAGTAGAGGCAGAAAAAGGAAATCTGCCTGTTCATGATGAAGAGGAGATAAGAGAGACTGAACGGGAACAATCTGTTCCCAGGACACCAGAGGAAATTCCAGAGGGAGTAGGAGCAGAAAAAGCAGTTGCCCAGGAAGAGACAAAACCAGTCAAGGTTCCTACCCCAGAACAGCCAGAGCAGAACAGCGAGGAAGCACCCCAAGAGAAAGATCCAGAAACTAGTCATGGTCCAAACCGCAGCAGACAGCCTGTTGTTCCTTCTAATGAAACGCTGGAAATTAAGAAATTGCGAAAGGAACGGCATAAATTATTGAATACAATAGCCCAGCTCCGACAACAAATTAGAATTCTGAAAGCAAACCAGAGGGTAAGAAAGACCGCAGGGAAGAAAAAGAGGGCCACTACAGTAAAATCCCGCAATGCAAAAAGGCGAAGGACCAACAATCGCCCTGCTGTTCAAAACCCTGCTGAAAATCCAGCTGCCGTTCCAAATGATGCTGAAGGATAGACTGCTGTTCCAAATGATGTTGAGGAACAGACTGCTGTTCCATTTGAAAAGGAACAGCAACAGACTGATATTCGCGTTAAAATAGAAAGGGATGATATGAGGACTAGCGACAAGAAAATCCAGACAGAGGCACCACCCTCAGGGGTAATAAGGGTTCTGAACTCCAAACAACGTAATAAGAAAGTTCAGGTAAAACTCCCAGCCTCCACTGACCTATGGAAAAAAGATCCGAAGACAAGAACCTTGCATAAGATGATGAAGCAAGCCCAGCAAGAAGCCGAACAACTTAGAGAGCAAACGGTCCCCCGAGAGAAATATGAAGAGTTACAGCAGCAACTAAGGAACGTCAATCAATCCGAAAGCCAGGCCTTTGAAGGGTGGCGAAAGGAACAAGAGAAAGTTGCAAAGGTAACCCGTAGACTAGATATTGTTATCAAGCAGATGGATACCTTGTGTTCTTTATACAATGACGTTTTAGCATGTAGGGCCCCTGCCAAAAACTATGCTTTGTTTTTACTAGAACGGTATTTACAATTAAAAATAAAAGTTGTTAAAGCAGGCGCCCCTATACAAATCAACACTGTTAATGACTTTATAGACTGCTGTAAACATTATGGGGTGAAGGTACAGAGATTGCTGTGTGAATTTTATTTGCATAACCTCGTGCTAGATCAGGAAACTGAGTTGAACCCTGGCCCTTTTGTTGGAGACATCCAATTACAAGCATTCATTTCATTCGGGGTTAATCAGATTAAGTGGCTCAAAGCCTATAATACTTTCTAGAGGCAGGAAAATGGCCTAGATTTATGGGTAAGGGCTGAGCCTAGGAACCCAGTGCAGTTGTGGAAAGCACATAGAAACCTCATGAGGACTCCGGGTGTCATTGAAACGTTAGGACCCATGCATGAGGCACTCATTCGACAGAGTTTAGAATATTTTCTTTCCATCAAAGACCTCGCCATTGATGCAGCCAAATTTCGGTACCAAATCTCTAATCCAAACATCCAGCTTAGGGAACAGTTTAAGTATGAGAATTTTGAATTAGCTGCCAACCATTTGAACCTCTATGGCGAGAGAATTTTGAAAGCAGGGCCATCCTGGTTAGGATATAGATTTCGCAGTCCAATTATTTGGCACCCTGCACCCGGATATCAAGCCCTGTATGAGATGCCTGAGGGGCAAACAGGTCAGTTCTTTGACTATCTAGTCACTCATCATGGCTGTAGGCCTCTGCATGAGATTCCTTCTTCAGCCTATTCTCTCACTGCCTTGCATGTCAACTACAATGTTTTCATGAGGGCATGAAACAGGGTAAGCAGGGAGGTGTGTGGAGTACTAAAAAGGTATGCTTTTGATGATCATTTCAGTGGATTTTTAATAGAATTTGTAAACCTTTTTGCATCATGAATTTGGAAAATAATAAAGAATTATAACAAAACATGTGAGAGTTGATATGCAAGACTTAACCGCTGATAATTGTTATTTTTCTGTGCAGGAAAAGGTGAAAACGAGGAGTTGCCGCTCCAAAGGAAAGGACAAAGACGAGATAACTGTTGTCCCTTTGAAGGGGAACCGAATGCAAACAAGGCTAAGCAGATCAAAGCAAATCGGCCCAGAAAAGGAGGAGAAGACACCAGCTCGGCGGAAAAGAAAAGAAAAGATGAAGGATTAACAGTTTGGCGAATCCCTCGGGATCTTTGATCCTGAGGGATCGCTGCTTTATTTATCTTGTTACTTGGACATCTCCGCCGTCACCTTTATATAAAGGGACAGCACTGTTAGCTTGGGGGAGATACTTTTTATGTAATTTTCTGTTAAAAATCAACTTTGATCATCGAGTCTCGTTGAGAACTGGTTCATTGTACTTTTGTCTTATGCATTAATATAAACTTGGTGATTATCTCATTTCTGCATCTGGATTAACTTAAGGCGGTGTACCCTTGGAGGCTAAGGGCCCGGCCCCGGAGGACACTTGCTTCTGTATCACTACGATTTGATTTCTGCGTGGTTTGCTTATCGTTGTTATTCGGTAATCTGATATGCTTTATAAGTTGCTATTACATGCTCTGTTAAAATTAAATCATTAAGGTTTTTACGGATAGAATTATGTATTGACTCTGCATTATGTTACTGATCCTTTCAGAGTTGATTGCATGTTATTAGTCTTAACCGAATATTCTTATTGTTCTGTTACAGATCTTTTGTACTGAACATTCATGTCATAGATTCATATGAAGTTGTGTTCTTCATGATTGTTGGATTCAGAAATAATGTTGTTCTATTTGGAAGCACAGTCGTATCCCTGTTAATTAAGATTGATCAGATTACTATTCCAGCGTGTTGTGTGCGTATATGATTTACTAGTGTTGTTCCATAATTTATCAATAGTTAGTGTTGTTCCATTAGTGTGTTCTGCTTGATTTGCCTTAAGAGTGAAAGATTGTTATTTGATTGCGAAGAGTGCATTTGGGTTAATAGATTAAGTTTGGTTACGACTCGCGAGACTTAGTTGTTCGATTGCTATTCCATTTTAGAATTGTCGTTCCATTCCAGATTTGTTGTTCAATTCTTTATTTGCTGTTCCATTTTGCTATCTGCCGTTCCATTTACTCGCATTTGTTGTTTTGGTATGAGAGACGATCTAAGGCTGTAGTGAGCTTCGGCATTCACTGTCTAGCTCCCAGACCCGTGGTCTATGCTCTAATTTCCTTTCCATCAGTTTCCAAAGGGATGGGTTATCGCTGCCGAACCCTTGACTGATAAGCTGCCTAGTTTTCTGAATGTGTGATTTATTCTTTTGAAGTAACTTAGTTATAGACAAGCATCCATTTAATCTTGTATTTTTAAACACTGTACTACTAGCATTACTCTGACAAGTGATAGCCTCAGACTGAGACACTCTTTGGAATAACAAAACGCTCCCGGATTGACATATTAATGTAAGGTAATTAGAGGTGAAAGAGACCCTTTTTATAGCTCTACACAAGTCCTAAGTTTTTATCATTTGATAACATGCAACACTTGTACACTCAAACTAGTTTACAACTGCTTGTTATACTTCCTTAGAATATCCACCACATAAGGAAACTCAAATTCTCTGAATGCACTAGCTATTTTGAGCTAATTGATCAATTAATTGGATGATCACTGAGTTAAACTGTTGTTCCACTGCATAACTGACCTTCCACTAGTTCCTTCAATAGTTAGAACTAGTTTAACTAAACACAATTAGATATAACTGAACTGGATTACTAAAATTTAGCAATCACACAAGATCAACTGAACTCAAAGCCCTCTAAGTCAAATTTACTAAGCTGAGTGACAAGAGCCATGTCACACAAGTTAACTTCATCCAAGTTGTTTGCTGAAGTGTAAATTCGAATTTTCTCAATTTGACCAAGGAAAATTCAAATTGAGACTTTCTTATTTCACTTCTCAACACTCCCTCTCAACAAGAAAGATATTATAAAACACCCTTATCTCGCACTTGTGGAATTTGAACTTCCCTCTTGACAAAGCCTTTGTCAATATATCAACATCTTGTTCCTCTATCAGAGTGTATTGTAGCAACATTATCCTCCTATGCACACATTCTCATAGGTGATGATACCATATATTTATATGCTTGGATCAATCATGAAATAGCACATTCTCGGAGAGCTTAATGCAACTCTGATTATCATAATAGATCATAGTTGGATCCATCATTTGACCAAATAGTCCCACAAGTATATTTCTCATCTAGATCGCCTCACATGTTTCTTGACTTGCAGCCATGTATTCTACTTCTATCGAGATGAACACCACAGATCTTTGTTTCCTGGTGTACCAGGAAACCAATTTGGACCCAACATTAAAAATTCCACTTGATGTACTCTTTTGGTCAGATGGACACCCTACCCAATCTGCATCTGTGAAGCCACACAACTTCACTCCCTCTATCCATATGTATCATAATCCATAGTGGGTAGTGCCTATGAGGTACCCTAAAACATGCTTTGCTACCTTCCAATGCAATTTGGTTCGCCTAACCATAGCTTGGCTTATTTGGTTGACTACATAGCACATATATGATCGTGTGTTCACAAGATACATTAGTGAACCCACTAATTTCCGGTAGATGGTAGCATCCACCTCTTCACCTGAAGTGGCAGTCTCCTTCCTCCATTTGTCTACTAGAGGTGTCTCCATGGGATTACACCTCTCCATGTGAAATATTTGCAGTATATCTGTGGCATAATTTCCTTGAGAAACAAACAATTCCCCATTGCCTTTCCATACTTCCAGCTTGAGGAAGTAATGCATGAGAACCATGTCCTTCATTTCAAATTCCCTTTCAAGATCCTCTTTTTAAGAGCTAATCAGCTGCACACCACTAGTTAATATTAAATCATTATATAAAACAATGAAAAATAATTTACCTTCTAAAAATATGATAGAGGCTCGCATCTGCTTCACTTTTGGTGAAGCCCAAACCAGTAAGATAATTTTCGTTCTTGGTGTACCAAGCACAGGGTTCTTGTTTGAGACAATACAACGCTCGCCTGAGTGTGCACACATGAGACTCCCGATCAAATGTCTCAAAACCTTCTGGTTGCTCGATGTACACCTCCTCCTCAATAACACCATTGATAAATGTTGTTTTTACATCCATCTAGTGGACCTTCCACTACGTCTACGCAACCAATGCAAGAATTGATCTAATGGCTAAATACCTTGCTATGAGAGAAAAGGACCAAAGGTTTTGTGATAGTCAATTCCATAAACTTGAGAGAATTATTTGGCCACAAATCTGGCTTTATACTTCTCTACATTTCCATTTGATGCATGTTAAACCTTGAAGATCCATCTCAAACCCACTAGTAGTTTATCTGTCGGTCTTGGGACCACTTCCCAAACATTGTTCTTTATGATGGATTTGTATTCTTCCACCATTGAAACAAACCAAATAGGCTTCTCAATTTCTTCCTTGAAAAAGGATGGATCAATCTCTACAAGCTCAATCATGAGAGCCATGTGGCTAGTGTACCTCTTAGGTGACCTTCTTTGCCTGTGAAAATTTGAAGGAGCTCCCACATTCTCCCACACATCCTGCACAATTATATCAACTTACCTAGTTCTTATTATCCCTTCTCTAGATGGTTCTTCTTAAGTGGATGTGTCGACTCTGCCTCCTCTCTTCCCCTCCATTTGTGGCTACTCCAAAATTTTTTAAGGCTCCTCATGAGGCTCCTGCTTTGGAGCTAAAAGCTTCCCTTTTGGTGGGATCTGAAGTTCTCTCTGAAGAGAGCAACACATCGCTTTATCCTCATTAAGTTTTACACCCCTTCACAAAAATTTCATTATGAGGGAAGGTAGGTACACATGATAATTGTGTAGAGTTTCAGTGTAGCACAAAAAACTCTCAAATATGTTTTCGACTAGAGATTCTCCCTCGAATATTTGGATACATGGAAGTAAACATAGGCTCCAATATTTTTGAAGTGAGACGCATCCATATTTCTCCCTCAGAAATCCTCCTATGGTGTAATCATACCAAGAATCCGATGAGGACCCCGGTTCTGCAAGTAGAATGTTGTGTTACATGCCTCTGCCCACAAATGAAGTGGCAGGCCTTGGTCATGTAGCATAGCTATCACAACTCCAACAATGCTTCATTTCTTTCTCTTAGCTACCCCATTATGTTGAGGTTTGTTGGGTGCCCCTTGAAGTCATTCGAAACATTCTCACCTCCATTGTCACTCCTGAGAGCCTTCACCTTCTTGTCGGTTTCTTTCTCAACTAGTGCCTTGAATTCTACAAACTTTGAGAATGTCTCATCCTTCTTCCACATGAAGAAGATCCAACACTTCCTTGAGAAATCATCAATAAAAATAACAAAATATTTGTGTCTGGCAATGGAGGCTATCGAGAAAGGTACAAAAACATCAGAGTTGACTCTTTCCAAGACTACATGTGCTTTGTTGTATCACTCATTGAATGTCGATTCGACATACTTACCCAAGGTACAACATTTTCATATATCCTACTGCTCAAGTGATCCTTTAGGGAGGCCAGTGGCTATTTTTTGCATAATTTTTAGGGCACCATGATGCAAATGACCTAATTTCCTATGCCAAATTTCACTGACATCACGACTCTGCACTTTCTTTACCTTACTTCTTATTGTAGCACAATTTTCCACATCCAACTTGTACAAGTTCTTCACATGAACCCTGATCTACTTCACCTATCCAGTGGCTATTTGTTTCAGGAATGATTTCCCTTTGCTGAATATCACATCATAACCATGGTCTTCCAAAACTGCTACATATATGAGATTCTTCTTTGGGCCTGGAACAAACATCACATCTTTGAGGTGAAGAGGGGATACCAACTCCCTCTTAAATGTTATCGTACCAATCCTAGTAGCATTGTAACTTCCGTCGTCCCCAAGCTCAATATCCATCTGAAGATATTTCTCCTCCAGGTTACTGAAAAAATCTCTACACCCTATCATGTGGAACAAGGTAGATGAGTCCAAGTACGACAAACTCCCCATCGCTGTGCTAGCCATGCATGCGATAAGGGTGAAGTCTAGCTCAAAATGTGAAGTCAATTCCAACCTGTTGCTCCTCTTGAGTTCTTCTTTACATAATTTTTTTGTGGACACTTTATAGCATAGTTCTTGAATTCATGAAATTTAAGCATTTTATTTCGGAGAAGTCTTTCTTCTTACCCCCTTGTCTTGATCCTGGTTTGGTTTGAGATTTCTTCCCTTTGCCATTCTTTCCCTTTCCAGCCAATGCACAATTTTCTTCATCCTCACCCCTGGATGAGGTTCCATATTTGGTATTCCGCTTGATCTCTTCTTGTACCAAATCAAACCATAAGCGTTCCCAATTCGGTAATTTCTCCCTCCCATTCACCGAGTCCTAGTAGTTGCGCCAAATTTTGGGAAGGCCTAGAAGAGTTAGGCTCACAAAGTCATCTTCTGTAACATTCACACTAACCCCTCCAAGGTCATCACAAACTTGTGTAAATCTGTTGAGATACTGCAAAATAATATCATTCTTCGGCATCTTGATATTTCGAAGTTTTCCTTTGAGGTCCAATTTTCTATGATCACTGCTATTCTCAAATATCTTTTTTAGTGTCTTCCACATTGCAAAAGGAGTTTCTTTTGTAGAAATTATACAAACAATATGTATACCAATGGATTCAATCCGATCATGCAATATTCTAGAGCAAGATACTAAATCCTTCTACAATTAATTTGCGGAAATTAAACATGATCGCATAATCACACCAAGTAAGAGAAGGAAGCAAATCAATCGCACGACACAAATAGTTTTCCTTGGGAAAGCTTGCTGCTCAAAACCCCTTTATCTTTATTGCATAATCAACCAAGGAATCATGAAACAATTACAATGCACTCTTCTCACAAGAGTCTCTTTCATTCTACCAATTGTCTCACATTGATCCGAACAAAATCGACCAATACTTAGCCTGTTTCCTGCCTCTGCTCAGTTTTCCTTGCTTGCAAAATTCTAAGAACAATTGATCCCTATTAATTAGGAAATTCAACCTTTCAAAACCACACAATACATCATGGGAAATCCTATGGTTATCTAATTGTGTGTCGACAATTTACTAATAATACAATGATAGGTAAAATCCCTTTAACCTCTATCTCAACTGGGTCTTAATTTGGGAAAATGGATGATTATAAAATAATATGTGAGGGAGAACCATCTAAAATCAAGGGTGAACAACTGAAAGCTTCAAGGGGGGAGTCTAAGAAGGCCCCCCTAATCCTGATCTAATGGAAAAAAAAAAACTCCAAGGTAAGAGACTCGTAGAATTCTAGACGCCAAGGTTTCCAAAACAAATAACCAAGAGTTTGAGATGGGCTACTATTAATCCTTGGTGAGGGCCCTGAAAATAAAACCATCCAAATGAATCCTAAAAAATAATTTTCACAAGAGAATGGAGGAAAAGAAGAGAAAAGGAACAACAAAACACTTGGAGAAAAGAGATACATGAAACCTGGGGAAGAGTAGGCCATGAATTTTTCAAACGAAGGATCCAACCACCTCCACATACAATAATAACTACTCGAAATATTGAATTCCTTGTTGAGTGCAAGCCATATAGATTAAGAATCAAAGAAAAAGAGGCTGCCATCAAAATCCAACCATGCCATATTCGTAATCCCATCAAGATTTTGTGAAATGTGGGTGATTAATTCATAATTGTAGCTATGCTTTGGAATGGGTATGCCACAATGTTTCTATTGCATCAATTTTTAAGTGCTCCATTAATGGTGATTTGACTTTAAGAGATGGATTAAGATTCATTATAAGATTGGTTGTTGATAGACCTTACCATTGAGGATGATATATCTCTCCTTTTTCTTAGTTAGACAATTTTCAAAATAATACTCCTTACGATTGATCTAATGAAGAACATGGTAAATTTTTCCCTGCATGAAGCAGTTCCCACTAAATTCCAGTGAAAACTACAACAACTCTGTAATCTAAAGGATTAATGTATAGCACCATGTTCGTCACGACGTTCATTGAAATGTTGAGAGTATATTGGGTAGTACAATGGTAATTATGTACTATGACAATGGGTTATTTAGGTTCTTCCTTTATGAACTTTTTAAATGATAGTGAGTATTTGGGTTGGTAAAATAATACTTATGGATTAATTTGAAGTGTTAAGTGATTTAGATTTTTGGTTTGATTAAATTTTTATCCATTTTAAAGTAAGTATTTTATAGGTTAACAAAGATGTGTTTATATAAATTAAGATCGCTATAGATAAAAAGAAGGTTATGAGAGATAAGAGATAAGCCATTATCAAAAATCAAGGGGCAAAACGACAAAGATTCATATCATATTCTTGCCTCGTCAATATGGACTTTATATCAATGCCCAAGGTAGGGTCCAATTATATTGTTATTTATTTGTACATTGGATTAAGGTAGGGTCCAATTATATTATTATTTATTTATACATTAGATTAGGTATGAGAAGTATCCAAGATTCAAATTGGAACGAACTTTTAAAAGTGAATCTTATATTATCTGGCAAGCAATATGACTTTGTTGTCTTCGTTAGGTTGTTGGATAAGGGGAAAAGTATATATGAGTTGACAGCAATAAGAATAATATATGTTGCTCGATTTGGGCAAAGGGAAAAGGACAAGAGTTGATACTTTGAGTAACGTTTGAATGAAACAGCTTGGTGGAGGGGTCACCACAAGCTATGTATCCACCTAAACATGACAAGAGACCAATTATTAAAGCTACCAGAATGGGGGAGTTGAGAGCTTATTTAATCATGTAGTATTGTCCAATCTTTGTCTTTCTTCCTTTGGTTGATGTGTCAAACCATGATCACCTTGTGCACTTATCTCTTTCATAAAACTTTTATATATATATATATATATATATATATATAATTATAATTATAATGAAAGCAATATATATATGTTATGTAATATAATATAATATAATATGAAAGCAATATTTAAAGCTCTATTTGTGATAAGTATTATTTTAAGTTGTATTTATTGGGAGTTGGGATTTACATATTTGGTAAACTTGTATATATTGGGAGTTGGGTTTTAGATATTTGGTTAGGGTGAAAAGAGATTATGTAGTGTGGTGTAAGTTGTAAATATGGAGAGTAGGATTTAAATACATAAAAAAATTTAGGATGAAAGAGAAATAATAGGTTTACAATTATTGAAATATAATAAATATTTGGTAGTAATAAACATGGAAAATTTTAGAGGCTAATATTCGTAAGTGGGCTAATTTTCCAAAAAAAGATTCACTAATTTCCATTTTTTGTAAAAATGATTTGCCCAAATTTTACAATATAAAATTATTTTACCTTAAAAATAGCCAACATTATATAGAGACTATATATAAAATCATTATAAATTTGTATAATTTTACAAACATATCAATAAAATTTTATAGTTCACATATTAGGGACTAGTGAAATTCGCCAATGTTTTAAACTTCAAAATGATTTTCCATCCTTAAAATTATCCCTGGTAATAAAATATTATAATTATTAGGAATTTTGTGAGAGAGGGAATGATAATGAAAATATCGATGATGATGATGATGATAACAATGAGAAAATAATTAGGTATGAGTATTAAGTTAAAATAGGATAATGGAAGAAGCTAAATCTTTCAAAATCTTATGAACCTATCTTTTTTCTAAATATTGGATAAAGTGTTAATTTTGATAAAATTTCCAAAGGAAATGCAAAGCTAAGAATGAAAGTGTTGCTTCAAAAACTATAAAACGAATACTATTGAACTAGCAATTTCTTCTAAAGGTGCAAAGAAACACCGAAGGAATAGAAGATTTGGGAACAACATCTTGAAAAATTAAATTACTAAATATAAAAGCTCTTATTTTTAATAGAATAAATATCATATAAAGATCAAGATCGATCAACTTCGAAGTCCTAGAAGCCAACAACTCGTTCACACAATGGGTCCTCTTGCAAGATTCCACTAGTTCAGTAGACACTACTTCAAGAATGAGGCTAAGCATTTCAAATGTTTCAATAAATTAAATCTCTTTCTATATTTGAAAAATATAATTTGTAACAATTCAATATAACATTTGGATAGTCATAGTCTAAATGATTTTTTGAGTATAAATTTTAAAAATCTTAATATTGAATTTATTTATGCATTCAAATATACTTTTTAAACAATAAGAAATCATAATATTATTAGAAATTATATTAAACATATTCAAACAAATAAAAAAACTCATTTCCTCAATAACTAAATAATCAATATATCAACATAAATAATATCATCAAATTTTAATGTATATATATATATATTTTGGATTAACATATACTCATTCAACCAAATAGAACAAAAATAATATCACCAAATTCAACCCATACATATATATATACCCTTTGTTTTTATATAAATGGCCAACCGGTGCCATGAATACCATGTCTGAGTGAGGTTTGGATGCCTTTGTTCAGCCGAGTTGGAAATACAAATGCCCAAAGGGTGTTCTTATTACAATATTTGAGGTTAGATGTGGATTCCTTTTTCTTAGGCACGTTTGGATATGTGGAGAGCAGAATGTGGAGATGTCGCATAGAGCAGTATGTCGAAAAAAAATGAAATAATTAAATCTACAGGAAATTCAAAATCCAATAATTATACTGACCTTCTGTATATGTACTTCCCCGAAACCACAATTGATAATAAACTCCATCTTGTTTTTTTAGTTGGGAATGTTAAGAGTGTTGATTAATTCTATCCTTCGCCTTCATGGCTTACAATCATCTGTGCTCTCTCATATTATCGTTACTATGCATAGTTTCCTTCTCTTAGCCGGTTGCTACTGTAAAATATTTATGTATTACTAAGGAGGTATTATGCCATTCTGCCATAGTCATAGGTAGCATGACCATATGTACAGTCAAATTATGTAGATCATATTACAAACATGATTAAGGTAGAACTAAAAATAATCTGCCTATGTAATACTCTTAAGACAAATGAATGCCGCAAAACAATATGATTGCCCCCATCTAACCAGCACAATTTGTAAGAGTTAATATGGTAAAAGCACATCTGAATGGTCGTTTTAACAACTTTTAATTAATAAAAAAGCCTATCCCTTCGGGACTGATTTTTTTTTCCACCTAATAATGACTCTTCCTCGGGATGGTTTGTAATATGGAATCTTAACAAGTCTTGAAAAACTTATGCTCCTTACTTGAAGCATAGAAAAAGGCTCATATGGCTTATAAAAAATATCAAACTAACATGGTTTTTCTCTATTTCTCCATGTCTTCTAAAAAGGTCCAAACCCAAATTACAATATATACACTTTATACATGTATGTTGATAAAAGCACACTGAAATTCCCTACTTCTCAACCTCAAAATCGAGTAATATTTTATATGGATACACCAAATGAAACTTATGAGGATTAACATAACCTTATTGTTTCTTTTGAGTTTGTGCCAAAGAAAGTAATTTCCTATCCCTTATGTCCACATCTGTTGATATTTATCATTTTTGTGCTCAAACTCCATAAGTCCACAAATTGTTTTAAGACCAGAATAACATCTTTGTTCTCCTCCCTCTGATAAGTCTCTACCAAGCCATGCTGGTATGTCTTTGCATACATCGTAGACAATACCTGGCCACATGTTCAACAAGTGCCTAATTCTTATAAGACATGGAAGACAATTTCCTAAAATGACTAGCCTGAGAGGAAAATATATTTTTGAATGATTACAATATACTTTAAAAGGGCACATCTAGCTTCCCTACTCATTCTTTTTCTTCTTTGATAATGTACCACCGATGTGTTTGCTACCTTAAGTTTTAGCACCACCTGCATCGTATTCTAGACATTTAAGAAAACATATATCAACTATCAAAGGAGAACTATTATCCAAATTTCCATGAAAACAAAATTTTCACTAACTGGGATTCGAATCAAGCAACAGAAAAATAAATAAATAAATAAATAACATAAAAATAAAAATAAATAAATAAATATAAAAAATAAAATAAATAAAAAATAAAAATAAAAATTGAGACAAAATTTCCTCACGACACAATGTATACCTGCTATTGTGCATGACTCAAATATGACATTTAGTGAGAAAATATAAACAAAAGACTGATGTGTTCACCTGTGACCTCTTGTTGACATAAATGACAACTTGTTTCCAACAAATTGCACCTAACACTAGGAAACATAAATAATCAATTAAAACCCAAATTTATTGGATCTTCCCAAACAACCAGTAACCTGAATAATACCACTACCTTTTCTTGTGTTCTTTAGAAGTTTCACACCTCTTTTTGAGACAATCCCGGGAGAGGATCTCTGATTCATTATCCTTAAAAGCTAACACTTCACTAAAATCAACTACCAGATTGGGCCCCTTTTCATATGGAAAAACAGGTGCATGGTTCCATAATTCTCTCTGTGCTCTTGCCTTTAGAGTTGGCCACTCCATGCAGTGCTGGTCAAACAGGATAAGAATTTATGAGATATTCCAAAAACATATGAAATAACCATCTCTTAAAGACCCAAGTTCTTCCCTCCATACAAAAAGTCCCAGTGTCAAGTCATCTACCCCTTTGAAGGTGATCAAACATTGATTGCATAGAGGAAGATGGAAATTCATAAAAATTCGGCACAACAACCGACAAATTTGTAAGAATACTATGCATAAGATCTAATAGGATATTATGGAAGTCAACTTTTGGCTAGAATTAACATATTATAATTTTGTTGTGCAAACATAAACTTGAAAGTGATAGTGGAAGTAACGACTAATGTAATCAATGATTACATTTTAACTAGGAAAGCTACTCTATTCAGTTTTCTGAAATGGATGCTAGTTGCTTGAAAGGATTTTTCTTCAGGAAAATTTGAGTACCTGTGGGTGTCCCAGCAGCTAGGGTTATAATATCTTCAGGGTTCTTAACATTGATAACAGAGCTTAGCATGGACACCATTTGTTCCATGTCTACACTTGCCATACTTGTCTTTGATTGACTACTCTCACCATTACCAGAAGATGTAGTAGTTGCAACTGCAACTGCAATGCAGAAGCTACACCAACAACTGAAATAGTTACACGGAATTATGCATTATGAATGTGGGTCTCTTCTTTTTTCTTCTATTTTATATATTTTAGCCACCGCCCTATTTTTTTTCCCCCAAAGTGTGTTTTTTATCGAGTTGACAATCTTACAAAATTTCTAATAAATTAAAACTTTCAAGGTTAGAGTCTCCAAGAAAACACTCAGTATATTAGTACCATAACAAAAACTAGATGAGCTACCAAACACATGTGGCACGTCTTGGAAAAGAGAAGGGGGTTGTAATAATGCCTTTTCCACTCTAGATAAAAATTCATATAGCACCATAATTGTTCATCCTATCTCATCCTTCCATGGGCACTTTCATTAACCAATGTAGCTCAGATTCCATAGTAGAGAGCGTGAGTAGAGGGACATTTGAACCCTTGACCTTGGCGGACTTGTCCAGAGGCAATGGCAACTTGATAAGCTCCCTTCCAACAATTCAATAGACAAAGGTAGATGACTGAAATATTGATGAAGACCTAGTTGAAGAAGCAGCAACAAGCAGAGGAAATTCGGGCTCATTTGAAGAAGCAACAATAGGGGAAAGAAATTTGGGCTTGCTTGCATGTACGAGCAAAGGAAATTTTTCCTCACGACATGTGAACTCCATGACTTTTCCACGTGTCAAATTTTAACAGGAAGAAGGAGGATGAAAATAGACCTCTACGATTGACTTAGATGAATAGTATTTTCACAACCAAATCCATAAAGAGAACACCTTTGGTGTAATTAATGTCCTATAAGATTACACTCCAAACCCTTGGGTATGTTCCCCATAAGCATGAGAGCCCTGGTAGGCCAAGGACAATGGGGGAACATGGGTAAGAACCTTCTTGCTTGAAGGGGAGTCTTCCTTTCTAAATGAGTGCAATGGCTCCATATAATGGAGGAACCTTGGAGGGGCTAGTCGACTCAGTTAACTAGCCGAATCAAGTTGATACACCAAAGAATACAATGTAAGTAGGGTTTCTCATCAGTTGAGTCGACTTACCAAGTCACTCTGGTCAAGTTGGTTGAGACATTCAAACTATTGTAAATATCTACTCAGAGATATAAATATGAATGTCCTTAGCTCGATGTAAGTTAGTTGTTGAGGATATATTAATACAAATGTTCTTTTGTTGGCTCTCTGCTACTTTTGGGTCTCTTTTCTCTTTCATGTGATGCATGTACGTAGTTATTTAATAATACTCGTTGTTCTATCCTACTAGTTACCAATACAACATTAATTCTGTTTCCGATGGTCTTGAACATGAGAATATACAATATGCACGCATAAATGTTAACATTGGAATAGGTACAAGAGTGGTGGGAGAGAAATATTAACAACTACCTAAAAAATTATGTAAGGGGAAACCAATAATCTATTGTAGAAGCTAGAGCACATTTTTTCACTGAAGCACACAAAACATTTATTGAATCAGTCCTTGCAAAATAAAGAAATATCTCGATCATCCACCTAACGTAACAAACATAACCTAATAGTTGATTAACTTTAAATCGAACTAATGGAGGACGAACAAACTTGCATGAGTGGTTGGATAACATATTAGATGAATTCTATGAGGAGAAAACAATAGAAGGATGCACCTCTGTTGAAAAAGTTAAAGCAATATTCTTTAATTATTTTGAGTATAAATTCTTCTATAACATACCTTCTTTACTACATAAATTTCTCCTCGAAAAGGGAGTTGGTCATATTGTTTATTACAGATGACCCATGCAAACACCAATAGGCTATAATAGAAATAAATGGCAGTATGAACGGGAAAGAATCCTTGACGCTTGGTAAAAAAATACAAAAGAAGCAAGGGATTATTTTCTAAGAAAATGAAAATGTTCATCAAAATCGCCCTTTCCGGCCAAGAGTAAGTCAAGTTGGAAATGACGATGGGCTAGATGTATGTGAGAAAAAAATAGGAAATAAGAAAGGAGAGGAGTAACTTAATAAATTGGTAATCAAAATGAGAGGAAAACGGTCAGATGCAAGAACACGAGAATATATGCTCAACAAGGAAACCCAATGGAGGACCCAAGAACATACACAACAGTACAAAAACATGACCGACATTTAAAAAATAAAGAGTGATAAAAGATAGAAAAAGAAACAAGAAATAAGGGACGAAAATTTACCCAGAGATTAAGAAATAAAGAAGTTTGAGAACAAGAGATTGATGATGCACGAGGCTCCTCTAAAGGTAGAAAATAAAACACTGATTTTAGAGGCATAACACTGACTCGTCTGACAAGAAGTAATAGTATACAACTAAGCCCTAGGAGGCATGTAGACAACATGGAAGTTCATGACTCTGTACCAACAATTTCACGATCCATTGTCGCAACTAGTATATCAGGTCCCATTATTAGTGAATTCCTCCAACAAAGACTCCATATTAAATTAGACCAGTCTATAGTTTGGTATAGATGAGATGAGCATAGGAATTTGAGTGATCATCTCAAAAATGAATTACACACAATCAACCAAACTCAGATTGACAATGAAGGAAATGAAGGCATACTTCTCCATATAAGGAATTTCACAAATGTACCCACGTTATGTAATTAATATATGTTGAAGAAGAAAAATGTAGAATTCGATTCAACAAATTGACAGAACCTCGTATGATCTGGTTCATTGAATACATAAATAAAGGGTATCAAACTGCTGACAACTTCAGAAATTTTACAAAATTCGAAGACAACGATAAAGAAAGCACCCCCCATGTCAATCAATCACGAGGTGTTGAGGTTGACATATTCGACGAAAGGGTTCAATCCACTTGATTATTGGAAAAACCACATATTGTATCAATCCAAAACCCCATTCCTAAGAAAATAGAAAGAATTTCACCACCTCAAATAGATATGGGGTCAAACCATATCCATCTCTATGAGGGAGACAAAGAACCTAAAAATAATTGGTTCATCTATGAGAAATTATTGACAGTTAATGATGTTACATATGAATATGTTGTAGCTCCTACAACACCCTCCAAAAAATACATAAAATCATAACACACACTTCAAAATTTTTTGGAGCCCCCCTCAAAACTAAAAGGAAAAGAGACCAAGTAAAGTTCTAAAGGCAAGTCGCTAAGTCGCATATGCATTATTTGTGACCCAGGCGACCTATGCGACTCTGCGACCCTAAGGTCGCACAGGTCGCACAGGTCGCAAGAGTCAGAATTTCAACAATTTGCAACCTTGCGACCTAGCGACCTTGGGGTCGCAAGGTCGCGAGGTCGCGAAGTGAAGTTTTAAAGAAATTTGCGACCCAGCGACCTTGCGACCCAGCGACCTGTAGGTCGCAAGGTCGCAAGGTCGCAAACTTGAAACTTGCGACCGCATTAAACGTCCGCACGTGCGACCTTTTTATATAAGGTCGGGTCGCTAGGTCGCATTTGTGACTCTCAGCGAAAACCGCGGAATTGCTCTGACAGGTTGACTGGCGCTTTTTCTTCTGGGTAAGTTGCCTTTTCCTCCCTATGTTTCCTGCATAAACATTTCTTGCCATTTTTGAGCCTCCCCACGGTCTTATTTATTTACTAAGAAGGATGGGGGTTTTTCTTTGGATTGTTGCCGTCATTGTGTTTCCCTCAAAACCCCAAGGTCGCCCGCCCCTTGCCTAAATCCTCATGGCTATGCCTTATGGTAAATTCTGGACCTTTCAGACCGCAGTTTTTTCCCATTAGTAAACACTTAGCCGCAAGGTCGCGCGCGCGCAAAATGCAAATGCGACCTGCGACCTAGCGACCAGGTCGCAAGGTCGCAGGGTCGCAAAAGTCCCACTCAGCGACTCTGCGACCTTGCGACCTAGTCGCAAGGTCGCATAGGTCGCGGGGTCGCAAAAATCCCACTCAGCGACTCTGCGACCCTGCGACCTAGTCGCAAGGTCGCAGAGGTCGCGGGTGAGTCCTTTTGTGGAGCAGCGACCCAGCGACTCCCAGAAAACAGTAAATTATCTTTGCATGTTCAGACTCTATTTAGCCATTATCATCATGTCTTTCTTATCCTGTGATTCTGTTCTAAATGCAGCAGGTGAATTCAGAGCAGACACAGTACCGGTCCCCTCCAACTCAAGCAATATGGCACCCCGGGTATCCCGAAGGAGAAGCAGGCAGGTGGTGGAGGAAGAATCAGACGCAGACATACAAATATCTCCGCCGCCGATATACAGAGACACCCTTTGCACCTTCGCAAAGGAGGATAGCCTCAGGTGGTATGAGGTATACCATGAATTTGCCATGACAGCAGAGGAGTTACCAGAAGATCTCCCGGACCGTGAAATATATCTGAAAGTCAGAAGGTCCAGACTGCACCTGGCTGGGCCTCATCTTGCCATCTTTCCATGCCCTGAAATGCTGGACTGGATCATACAGAAGACGGATCCGAAAAGCTTCGCAATCCGAGATAGTGCAGGGAAAGCTTTCGTAACATTGGAAAGTTCAAGAGCACAGGTCTACTACTCCCTACCCAAAGCAGAGGTAAACTTCACCCCAAGATGGTTCGCTACAAATGAAGTGCCGATGGTTGACACGATCAGAAGATGGTGGGCAGAACCAGACAAATTTAAGATAAAAAAGGACCAGGAGTACCCGGTGGCCGGTCTGAGGAAAGTCTATTAGCTAGTGGCCGCCATGCTGTGCAGGATATACGGACGTTCGGACGCCACCACCTTCAATGGAACATGGGCAACCATCATAGAACACGTAACAGTCCACGGCACTCGATTCAATTGGGCGGGAATATTAATGGGCTCCATGCACACAAACTTGGCTTCAGCTTTAGCCCCAGATGAGGGAGCGCCATCAAAATTCTACATGGCTTCGTATCTATTAGATGCTGTCTGTGCCCAGATGCATGTTGAGGGATGGCCACATAATTGGGACCCCGAACAGACCCAGGCAATACACTTGCAGACCAGGGTATTCTGGGAATCTAGGTACAAGTCGGACATCGAGCAAATCTCTCACATATTCATGCCGCCCTCTACGGGAAACTATTTGGTCAAGATGCCCCCTGCATGTCTTGGCGAGCGATGGAAACACTAGGTCAGGTGGCACACTGGTTCCCATTCGCTGAATTCACAATCATCCGAGTATTTGGCTCGTTTAAAGCACCACACGCTCTACCTAAGTTTGTTACCGACAAAGTGCTCATACAAGAGGTATGTTTTCAGATGACCTTGGGTTTCTCTAACGTCCTTGCCAAAGGGAAGAAGAAACCTTGGCCTGCTCTACCTCTCACCATTGGTTCCTATACGGTCAAAGACTCCAGAGAAGTAGCGCGTGAAGGGGAAGAGGTGAAAAGCTATCACTTCAGAAATCTGGACCGCCGAAATTACGATCCAGTCAGGATAGTTCCCGAACATTGTAAAAGGGACAATTTCAGATGGAGTTATCAACACGTCGAGTGCCCGGATGAGGATGAGAGAAGAAATTGGTATAACGCAAACCGGCATCTCGCACCAGGAATCGACCCTGACCGAGAAGGAGCAGAGTATCAGAACATTGGAGGTTCTTCCTCCTCCAAAGATAAAAGAACACAGACCAGTGCAGGACCTAACACCGCAGATCAGCAAAGGGAAGCAGAAGCCCAGGCCAAACTGGAAGAGGAAAAGAAGAGGAAGGAAGATGAAGAGAAACGAAAGAAAGACGCCAGAACAGAACGGAAAAGGAAAAAAGAGGAGGAGAAAGAAAGACAGGAAAAGGAGGCACAAGCGGCAGCAGAACGGGCACTGAAAGAAGAGCTCGATAAAGTCGATCATCAGAAAAAGGCAAAACAGGCCGCCGCAGCAAAGAGGAAACAGGAAAAGGAAGCAGAGGCAGAGGCAGAACGCCGGAAGAAGGAAGAGCATGACAAGGCGGAAGCAGAGCGCCAGCAAAAGGAGAAAGAAAAGGGTCAAACGCAGGATGTAGAAGACGAACTAATAGATGACATTGATCTATCTCCCCTGAATATCCCTGCAGGTGGCACGGGAAGTAACCTCAATGTTGATGACTTTCTGGGGGAGCAAGAAGAAGAAGTCTTCGACTTGACCAGATTAACCTTTGACCAATTCTCTTTCAAGATACGGCAAGAGAAGAGGAAATCCTTGACGTCAGGCTATCCTGCCATCTCCACAGTCTCCACCGGAAAGGACATTGTCCTAGACACAAGGACAAATCCGGTTATGATAGCGTCAGCAGGCACCGCTTTTGCCGCAGCCACAGAAGAAAATGTCACAAGGATGAGCAGAGAGATTATTTCTTTACAGAACCGGCTAAAAGCGGCAGAGCAAGAGAAATCAAGGCTAGAAAATGAGATGCTCCAGCTCCAGGGTAGGCCCGCTCAAGTGAATGAGGTCCCACTGGTGGTCAAGAAGGAATGTGATGTGTTGGAGATGACAATGAGGCAAGTATACCAGGAAATGTTCACCCTGAAACAAATAGTGGCCCCATTGGCAGAGGCACGGGAAGAAACCAAGCAGAAACACGAACAACTCAAGGAAGCCTCGACAGCCTTGGACAAAATGATGAATTGGACAGCCCAGTATCAGCAAGCTCCCGAACACGTGCCTCGAAAGGATTGGAGTCATACGCAAGAAGACAAAGTGCAAATTCGGATGAGTATGCAATCCAAAGACAAGCTGTCCAAAGATCTGGACAAAGTAGTGTCTGCGTATAATCACCTAATCAGTGGTATCGACTCCATGAACGCTCTTCATCACATTCCATCATTAGGGGCACTAAATGAAACTAAAGGCTGGGAACAGGTAGAGCAGGAAATTCAGTCTTTTCTGCAGCCAGTAAGACACGCTGCCGCCGCACCGGAATTCGAAGCATCACAAGAGAATCTGAACCGGTTGCTTGTCACCCCAGTGCAAATCTACACCAAGCTTGCTTCTCTCTCAATGATGATCTCCCAGAAGAAGGAGACTCTGGTGCCGAATGCTCTAGAATGTATGCATCCGATAAAAGAGGAAAGCCCTCTTGTCGCTCCTATAACGGCGGATTACCAAACTTGGAAAGACTTCATCAAAGGCAAGAAATTCGACGCTCCAGGAACCTCGATTGCGCGACCACCTTCATAAGTTGCAAACGCTGGGTCGCAGGTCGCATTTGCGACCAGGTCGCAGGTCGCAAGTCGCAATTTGTACAAACAGGAAGTTGAACCGTCGGGAAGTTGAACCGTCGGAAGGCCATAAGTGCGGCTGTTGAATCTATAAATACCCCAGTGGGAAGCATTGTTAAGGGCTGCTCTTTTGTGGACTGAAAGGCATTATTGCATTGTAGCTGAAGAAGCATACTCTTGATATATGAAATACAATACATGTTAAAACCCCTTTGATTGGATGATGTGTTTAGCTGTGACAACATTGTGTGTATTCTGCATGTAGCTTCAGAATATCTTTTGATTAATGAATCTGTGTTATTAATAGTGTCATTCATGCACCATAGTTATCTGTGATTGTGTTGATGATGCTCAAGTTATTATTTACTTCATGATGAATGCTAATGAACTATTTTATTAGCATCTCGTTATATCCTTCGGAAAGTTAAGGGATATTCTTACCACAAAGGATTGTTTCTTTGGCGGTCAGATTATCTTGCATGCATACCTCATAGATGTGTTGCTAACGACATTTCCTGAGTTTATGCATTTTGTCTATTACCTTGCTATGCACAGTGTCATATATCGGTTTTATTCATCAGTCATGTATTCTATATCGTGTTAATGAGTGTATGTTTGCAGTTTCAATCAGGTTGCTCGAAACCGAAGAGATAGTCATTTAAGTGGTAGCCGGACCCACACCCCGGACGGGATCCCTACTCCAAACGGTTCAAAGTCTAATTGGGACTTTCTACCGGAGAGATCCCCTACTGTTGGCCGGACATATTTTCCCGTCAACAGATTTGGCGCTAGAAGGAGGGCCATGGCATCCTCCCAGCATACAACAGACATTCCATCCCAAACTCCCCGCCGGGAGGTCATAAATAACGAAGTTGCCCTTCCCCCTTTAGAAGATATTCCAACGGTGGAAGCCCGATACTTCGAAATCACTAACGAACAGCTGAGGGCCTTGCGCCCGGTTGCCCGTAATCTCATCAGGGATTTACGGTATACCCCTATCATGGAATTCCTAGCCCACACTAGGACCCCTGCCGATAACATCACTCGCAATGGCGTGCTAGTCCGTACCATACCTGAACTTGGTAATACCATGATTGAGGACCTCGCACGGGCTGTCCAGGAAAATGACCCCGTTACCCACGATAGTGAAGGTTTCCCTGATACTGAACCTTTCCCCGAACCACAGCCTGACTCACATCAGTGGACCAACAACCAAGTATATTCCCCACGAGAAGGAGAAGGGGAGAGAAGAAACGAAAGAGAAGGTAACACAGCCCAAAGGAATGCAGAAGAAGTCAATAGGCCTCGAAGAAATGAAGGGAGAGTCAACAGGGGTCAAGGTCGTGGTGGTAGAGGAAATATCATTCACGACCTTGGACACCACGCCCACCATAATCACCACCAAAACCAAAACAGACCTCTCCCTCACAATTGGGAGCTACTTAGAAACGTGAATAACCGGGAAAGGCACCGAGATGAACACTCTCGTCGTCATGAAGGAACCTCGGTGTCAGGGACGGGAAGTGAGTCTGAAGCAGAAACCCGAAACCATCAACGCCCCAGGAGGGTGCAACCTCTAGCCTGGATGGCTCAATCCCCTTTGGCCCTTTTAGGTCCTCTCCATGATATGCCCGGACACCCAGAGAAGCATCTTCCTAAGTTCGATCCAGAGAAAGGCACATCGGCAGAAGACCATATTAGTAGTTTTTATCTGTCTCTACAAATTATGAGAGTTCAGTCCGATGACGTTGCGTGTCGACTTTTCCCACACACTCTTGTAAGCCAGGCTGCCTCCTGGTACTGCTCCCTACCCAGTGCATCTATTGCTTCATGGGACCAGTTCCGTCGTGTGTTCCTGCAAAAGTTTGCGGAAGATAAAACACCCTCTATGCTCCTCACCGAACTCAGCACCATCAAGTGTCATAGAAAAGAGAAAGTTAAAGACTTTAACCAACGTTTCGCAACCATATTGCAAAAATTCCCTCCAAACTTAGCGTTGGACGATTCCATCACCATCGACTACTATACCAAAGCCCTCCCTAGGGATATTGTAGTCTTCGTCAAACGCGAGGCCCGCGCTACTCTTACAGCAAATTACGCGGCTGCTCTCGCAGTAGAAAAAGACATGTTGTCAATAGGTGTCATGGATCATGACGGAAAGGATGATCACAAGTCAACCACTAAAAAAGGTCAGTCTTCCACCCCAAATAGGGAGAGAGAAACTTTCGATTTCGAAAGTATGGCCAAGACCCTCAAAATGCTAACGAATGAGGTCTCTGACTTAAAGAGAAAAGGCGTTGAAACCTCAAATACAAATAAACCTCCCAAACCTTTTTTCAAGAAAAACAATCCCAACACCAGCAGGCCTCCGTCAAACACCAGTGCCGCTCTCAACGTGGAGGAAATAGGGAAGGACAATTTTTGTTCTTTTCACCAAGCTGCCCATTCTGAAAAGACGTGCCCGCAATGGATCGGCAGCATGACCGCAGTGGTCAACCAGCTTCTGGAAGATCAAACTCCAGGAAGCCTGACAGAGGATGAAGTTTCTGATCAAGACGAAGTTTCGCTCCTAGATGGGGAATCGGGAGCCTCTGTCTTAACTTTCGATGTAATCCGCGGGGGAGAGAGTCTCGCTCCCATTGATATTAACATGGCAGGAAGTCCCAAGGCTCAGCCCACTCGAAACTATAGTCTTAGAAGAAAAGGAGCTATTCCCGAACAATCATATGAAGACAAGAAAAGGGCTTTCCTGAGGAAAATTCTCCCCCCTAGCAACGAAGGACCAACTACGCCGGACAAGCCTACCAATAGTAACGGAAAAGCAAGTCAAAAGACCAAACTCCCAGTGGAACCATCGAAAACCACTACCGAACCTAGTCCCCAAACTGATACTAGCTACAACATAGTGGAGGACATGAAAAAGACCCGGGCTAATATCTCGCTCTACGAGTTGGCCCGCATCACGAACCAAAAGGAGCTTATCCTAAAAGCTTTCGCCAACAACCAAAATACGAAGACCGTTAGCAACACATCTGCACAAACCAGTCCAGACTTCCAATCTATAGTAAATGCGGTAAACACGAACTCGAGAGGGTCCACCCCTCCATTTCTCTTATCTTTCGAGATGTTCAATTTCAACGTTCACAATTGCCTCGTTGACTCTGGTGCTTCCACAAATGTCATGCCTTTATCTGTGTGCAAGAAACTCAACATCCTCCTAGAGAAAACTGACGCAAAAATCATTCAACTGGACAGATCACAAGTACCGGCAGTCGGAGAGTTAAACAATGTCATCATCCGCCTCTCATCCGACTCGAGGGTTCATCAATGTATTGATATTGTGGTTGTCGACATCCCGGAAGCCTATGGTGTACTGCTTAGTAGAGACTGGTCTAGCAAATTGCAAGGATACTTCGCCACAGATTGGTCTCACTTATGGCTACCCTACAAAGGGAGGAACAACCAAATCAGGGTTGAAAGCGAACCATACATGAAGCACACTGTAACTAATTTGGATGCCACAAATGAACCCATCAGCTTCGCCCAAGAAGAACTTGGTATGTGTTTTCTTGATTCCGTTTTTGGATGTTACCAACCTCCCCAGTCTGCAGTAGGCCCCGAGGTCCTTTCTGAAATGACACTCGTCGCAGAGGAACAAGCTCAAACTATATCACACCAACCCAAAATTTCTCCGCAAGACACTGCCCCCAAGGATCCGGAAAATGATATATGGACATTGTATTACGACGGTTCCAAGAATCTCGATGGTTCTGGTGCCGGCTGCGTTTTGCTTGATCCACATAAGAAAAAATTCCTAGTCTCTTGTCGACTCGAGTTCCAATGCACTAACAACACTGCTGAGTATGAAGCTATGATCCTCGGGCTTAAGAAGGCGTTGGATTTGAAGGTGAAATGCTTACGGGTTATTGGTGACTCCGAGATTATCACTCGGCAGGTACGCAACACTATTCACTGTTTGTCTCCACATTTGAAGGCGTACCAGCAAGAGGTATGGCGATTAATTTCTTCCTTTGATGCTTTTGGAATTAAGTCTGTTCTAAGAATGCATAACGCAGCAGCAGACACTCTAGCTAATGCTGCCGCCAGGTTTACCCCTTTGAGGGACGAGTTTTCTATTGAAGTTATGTATAGACCATCCGTGCCAGACAACATCACTAATCTGCGTGTTTTTGATGATGATCAACAGGTGCTGGAATTTATGTGCAACTCAGAAATATTCAAAGACGCCGCTATAGATGAAAATGAGCACGACCAGGCTATGCAAAAGGAGTACGAGCAGGTTAAGGGAAACCCCATGCCTAAAGGGGTGGTATCACTGGAAAAGCTGTTTGATCTGCAAAACCGTTTCCGTGGGCCCCCAAATGTAAAAGTGCAGAGCTCGATCTTGGCTCATCGACAAGTGAACTTGGGATCGGAAGATAATCCTAAATTCATCAACCTGGGGAAAGACTGCACCCCCCAAGAGGCCCAAGATTTCACTCAATTATTTCGCAAATATCGCGGCGTATTCGCTTGGACCTATGAGGACTTACGCACATACGATACGCGAATTATACAACATGTGATACCAATTAAAGAAAATGTAAAACCATTCCAGCAGAAACTTAGGAAAGTACACCCTACAATGGAGCCGCTAATTCTAAAAGAACTCAAAAAACTTTTAGATGCCCGCATTATCTTCAAAGTCCGCCATTCCACATGGGTGTCCAATTTAGTGCCGGTACGGAAAAAGTCGGGTGAGATTCGATTATGTGTAGATTTCCGGAACTTGAACCAGGCCTCAAGTAAAGATAATTACCCAGTGCCCCCTATGGAGCAGATATTACAAGCAGTGTCCGGCTCAGAGATGTTCTCTTTGTTGGACGGTTTCTCTGGCTACAATCAAGTACTGGTGGCTAAACCAGACCGGTTAAAGACTACCTTCCGGACTAAATGGGGAACTTTCGCATACCGACGTATGCCTTTTGGGTTAATCAACGCCGGAGCAACTTTCCAGAGAGCGATGGACATAGCATTCAGAGGTCTGATAGGCCAAAGTGTGGTGGTTTACTTGGATGACGTTACTGTGTTTTCCAAACATCGGGGGAATCACTTGCGTCACCTCAGACAGATTTTCGAAAGATGCAGAAAATACAGTATCTCGCTTAACCCAAAGAAAAGTGTTTTCGCCGTAGCAGAAGGGAATCTGCTAGGTCATATCATAACGAAGCAAGGCATTGTCGTTGATCCAGAACGTGCAAAAGCCATTTCTCAAATCCCTCTCCCTAGCGGTAAGAAAGCAATGCAATCCTTTTTGGGCAAAATCAATTTTGTACGTAAGTTTATCTCAGATTTCGCCCAGATAGTGAAGCCACTACAAGGGATGATAAAGAAAAATGCCATTTTCAAATGGAATCAACCCGAAAAGGAAGCTTTCGACCAGATCAAGAAAGCTATAGCCGAAGCGCCTTCTCTCCAGAGCCCAGATTTCGGCAAAGATTTCAGCTTGTACACGTTCGCTTCGGATTCATCCCTGGCAGCCGTGCTCACACAAAAGGACAGAAATAATGACGAGCGTCCCATTTCGTTTATGAGCACTGGCCTACAGGGAGCCGAATTAAATTATCCTGAAATCGAGAAACAGGCTTATGCGGTGTACAAAGCGGTTAAACATTTCAGGCCATACATCTTGAAGAACCATGTCACAGTTTACGTTCCCCATCCAGCTGTTCGATCACTATTCATGCAGCAAGAGTTGGGCGAGAGGAGAGGGAACTGGGTTGCGTGTATGCAAGAGTACGACTTAGAGTTTAAGCCGGCACGCACGGTTAAAGGACAAGGTTTATGCCAAATGGCTGCAGAGGCCGCAGGTTCCCAAAAAAGTGAAGAAGATAATTGGGAGCAAGAGATTGACATGTACCAAACTGACGTCATGCCCCAGGAAAGGAACCCGTCTTGGTACTCGGATGTCTCAGGATATTTGGCGCATGGGGTATTGGAATCAAATCTAGATGCCAGGCAGAAACGTGCAATCAGACTCAAAGCTGCGTCCTACCGGTTAATCCAAGGGAAACTCTTCAAGAAACATTCAAACGGAGTAATGTTGCGCTGCCTAGAACAGGATGAAGCTCAAAAGGTCTTAACCGAGCTGCACGATGGACCAGCGGGAGGTCATTTCGTCGGGGATACCACTGCTCATAAAATTATGCGTGCAGGTTATTATTGGCCAACCCTGTTCAGAGATGCTCACGCGTATGTTTGGAAATGCATTCAATGCCAGAAATTTGCAAGCCGAGAAGCGCGTCCGGCTGCTCCGTTGTTGTCAGTAGCAGTAGAAGAACCTTTTCAACAATGGGGTTTGGACGTCATTGGTGAGATTCTACCCCACTCTTCTAAGCAACACAGGTGCATTCTGACGGCCACTGATTACTTCACCAGGTGGGTTGAAGCGGTACCATTACGCCAAGTCAACGATCAGGAGGTAATGCAATTTGTCACTCACTCCATCATGACCAGGTTCCAACTTCCTTAGTGTTTGATAATGCAACGTATTTTTCATCTTTTAAATTATATGATTTTGCATTAGAAAATGGCATTGTTCTCAAACACTCCGCAAAGTACTATCCCCAAGGAAATGGTCTAGCAGAATCAACAAATAAAAATCTGATCCGCATCGTCAAAAAGACCCTTCTGACTCACCAACGAAACTGGCATAACGCTCTCCAAAACGCACTTTGGGCTGATCGCGTCACCCCTAAGTCATCAATAGGCACCTCACCATATTTTCTCGTGTATGGGAAAGAAGCCGTCCTCCCGCCCAATTTGTCTCTCCCCGCTCTACAGTTGTCTCAAGAGTGCCACGGTACCCCTTGTCCCGCCTTGCAAATCCGCATTGACACCCTGTTGAAACTAGAAGAGGAAAGGCAGAAAACCCGGGAGAAATTCGCCATCCACCAGAGTCGGATCAAAAAATGGTTCGATAAAAAGTCTGCAGGAGACAAAAAATTTGAAGTAGGAGATCTTGTCCTAAAGTGGGATAAGGCACACGAAGAGAAATGAAAACATGCAAAATTTCAAGCACTATGGATAGGTCCCTTTCAGGTTAAAGAAAAGATAGGTTCCCATACTTTCCGATTGCAGACTTTGGAAGGAAAAGTCGAGGTCCTCCCGGTAAACGGGCATGACCTCAAACACTATTTTACTTGAATAGCCCTCAAAGGGCTGTTCTCCCCCTGTATCATACAAGCCGTTTTTCTTTTGTTGTTTAAAAAAAAATAAAAATAAAAAATAAAATAAAATTCTTTCCCTAAATCTTCAAAGAAAACCTTGTCTAAGCTGCCCGCAACCATATCACTCCTTGAAGAGGTTCTATGCTGATGAAAGGCCCTTCCCGCAAAGCACGGGGCAGTCGAAACTCGCTTGTAATGGGCACCTAAGGATAATACACGGTCTTACCAGAGTCTTCAAGCATAAGGAACCACCTAGCAGCTTAAAGGGTGCAGGTAGAAAAGGGTCTTGCGTAGACGCAACCGGATCGTGAGGGAACAGGGCTAACTCAAGAGAATTGCAGGTCATCCGGGAAAAACCCGAGTCCTCATATGAGACCAGGGGCAACCTCTCTGCAAGCAAAATAAGTCGGGATCCCTCAACCGCCCAGGCAAAATATTGCCCATCTAAATAAGTGCCACAAGCACATTCTCAAATAAGTGCAATCGCACACGAATAAAGGGTAAAGGTTTGAGAAAGGCTTCCTGCGCAGAGAGGTGTTGTAACGACTCCGCCGGGGTACTGACCAGGCTCGCTGGCAGCGGAGCAACGTTCACGACTCCTTAGGCAGTGACTCCACCGGAGCCGAGAGGTTCGCTGGCAGCGGAGCAACACCATGAGGACGAAATAATTGTACCGGACCCTGCAGTGGCCCAAGGTTTCCCCAACCCTCTCGATCCTGGAAGCGTGAGAAATTAAAATTCGGTTGATCTGCACCCAACAAGCCAAAAGGGCAGGCGACTATGCGGGGTGGCAAAGGAAGGAAGGTGTAAAATCTGAGGTAAAGGAACAAGCAAGTATTAGACCCCTCCCTCCTCCCTCATCGACCCTTCATCAGCAGAGACTCTAAATTCATCCAGTGAATCGCCATTTGTTGTAGCTCCTACAACACCCTCCAAAAATACATAAAATCATAACACACACTTCAAAATTTTTGGAGCCTCCCTTTGAAACTAAAGAAGGAAAAAATCCAAGTAAAGTTTTAAAAGCAAGTCGCTAAGTCGCATACCCATTATTTGTGACCCATGCGACCTATGAGACCTCTGCGACCCTAAGGTCGCATAGGTCGCCAGGTCGCAAGAGTCAGAAGTCAATCAATTTGCGACCTTGCAACCTAGCGACCTTAAGGTCGCAAGGTCGCAAAGTCGCAAAATGAATTTTTAAAGAAATTAGCGACTCAGCGACCTTTACGACCCAGCGACCTTAAGGTCGCGAGGTCGCAAGGTCGCAAACTTGCAACTTGCGACCTCATTAAGTGTCCACACGTGCGACCTTTTTATATAAGGTCGGGTCGCTAGGTCGCATTTGTGACTCTCAGCGAAAACCGTGGAATTTCTCTGACAGGTCGACTGGCGCGTTTTCTTCCGGGTAAGTTTCCTTTTCCTCCCTATGTTTCCCTCTTAAGCATTTCTTGCCATTATTGAGCCCCCCACGGTCTTATTTATTTGCTGGAAAGGATGTAGGGTTTTCTTTGGAGTTTCACCGTTGTTTTGTTTCCCACAAACCCCAAGGTCACCCGTCTCTTGCCTAATTCCTCATGGCTGTGCCTTATGGTCAGTTTAGGCCCTTTCAAACCGCAGACCTTTCCCGTTAAAGAAAGTTTAGCCGCAAGGTCGCGCGCGCGCGAAACCCCCGTGAGGCGCAAGTGCGACCTGCGACCTAGCAACCAGGTCGCAAGGTCGCAAGGTCGCAAATCTCCCACTCAGCGACTTTGCGACCCTGCGACCTAGTCGCAAGGTCGCGAGGTCGCGGGTGAGTCCTTTTGTGGATCAGCGACCCAACGACTCCCAGAGAACAGTCAATTAAATCTTTTGCATGTACAGACTCTATTTAGCCATTATCATCATGTCTTTCTTATCCTGGGATTCTGTTTTAAATGCAGCAGGCGAATTCGGAGCAGACACAGCACCGGTCCTCTCCGACTCTAGCGATATGGCACCCCGGGTATCCCGAAGGAGAAGCAGACAAGTGGTGGAGGAAGAATCAGATGCAGACATACAAACATCTCCGCCGCCAATATACAGAGACACCCTTTGCACCTTCGCAAAGGAGGATAGCCTTAGGTGGTATGAAGTATACCGTGAGTTTGCCATGACAGAAGAGGAGTTCCCAGAAGATCTCCCGGACCGTGAAATATATCTGAAAGTCAAAAAGTCCAAATTGCACCTAGCTGGGTCACATCCTGCCATCTTTCCATGCCCTGAGATGTTGGACTGGATCATACAGAAGACGGATCCGAAAAGCTTCTCAATCCGAGATAGTGCAGGGAAAGCTTTCGCAACATTGGAAAGTTCAAGAGCACAGGTCTACTACTCGCTACCCAAACCAGAGGTGAACTTCACCCCAAGATGGTTTGCTGCAAATGAAGTGCCGATGGTTGACACAATCAGAAGATGGTGGGCAGAACCAGACAAATTTAAGATCAAAAAGGACCAAGAGTACCCGGTGGCCAGTCTGAGGAAGGTCTATAAGCTAGTGGCCGCCATGCTGTGCAGGATATACGAGCGTTCGGACGCCACCACCTTCAATGGAACATGGGCAACCATCATAGAACACGTAACAGTCCACGGCACTCGGTTCAATTGGGCTCGGATATTAATGGGCTCCATGCACACAAACTTGGCTTCAGCTTTAGCCCCAGATGAGGGAGCGCCATCAGAATTCTACATGGCTTCGTATCTATTAGATGTTGTCTGTGCCCAGATGCATGTCGAGGGATGGCCACATAACTGGGACCCCGAACAGACCCAGGCAATACACTTGCAGACCGGGGTATTCTGGGAATCTAGGTACAAGTCGGACATCGAGAAAATCTCTCACATATTCATGCCCGCCCTCTACGGGAAACTATTTGGTCAAGATGCCCCCTGCATGTCTTGGCGAGCGATGGAAACACTAGGTCAGGTGGCACACTGGTTCCCATTCGCTGAATTCACAGTCATCCGAGTATTTGGCTCGTTTAAAGCACCACACGCTCTACCTAAGTTTGTTACCGACAAGGTGCTCATACAAGAGGTATGTTTTCAGATGACCTCGGGTTTCTCTAACGTCCTTGCCAAAGGGAAGAAGAAACCTTGGCCTGCTCTACCTCTCACCATTGGTTCCTATACGGTCAAAGACTCCAGAGAAGTAGCGCGTGAAGGGGAAGAGGTGAAAAGCTATCACTTCAGAAATCTGGACCGCCGAAATTACGATCCAGTCAGGATAGTTCCCGAACATTGTAAAAGGGCCAATTTCACATGGAGTTATCAACACGTCGAGTGCCCGGATGAGGATGAGAGAAGAAATTGGTATAACGCAAACCGGCATCTCGCACCAGGAATCGACCCTGACCGAGAAGGAGCAGAGTATCAGAACATTGGAGGTTCTTCCTCCTCCAAAGATAAAAGAACACAGACCGGTGCAGGACCTGACACCGCAGATCAGCAAAGGGAAGCAGAAGCCCAAGCCAAACTGGAAGAGGAAAAGAAGAGGAAGGAAGATGAAGAGAAACGAAAGAAAGACGCCAGAACAGAACGGAAAAGGAAGAAAGAGGAGGAGAAAGAAAGACAGGAAAAGGAGGCACAAGCGGCAGCAGAACGGGCACTGAAAGAAGAGCTCGATAAAGACGATCATCAGAAAAAGGCAGAACAGGCCGCCGCAGCAAAGAGGAAACAGGAAAAGGAAGCAGAGGCAGAGGCAGAACGCCGGAAGAAGGAAGAGCATGACAAGGCAGAAGCAGAGCGCCAGCAAAAGGAGAAAGAAAAGGGTCAAACGCAGGATGTAGAAGACGAACTAATAGATGACATTGATCTATCTCCCCTGAATATCCCCGCAGGTGGCGCGGGAAGTAACCTCAATGTTGATGACTTTCTGGGGGAGCAAGAAGAAGAAGTCTTCGACTTGACCAGATTAACCTTTGACCAATTCTCTTTCAAGATACGGCAAGAGACGAGGAAATCCTTGACGTCAGGTTACCCTGCCATCTCCACAGTCTCCACCGGAAAGGACATTGTCCCAGACACAAGGACAAATCCGGTTATGATAGCGTCAGCAGGCACCGCTTTTGCCGCAGCCACAGAAGAAAATGTCACAAGGATGAGCAGAGAGATTATTTCTTTACAGAACCGGCTAAAAGCGGCAAAGCAAGAGAAATCAAGGCTAGAAAATGAGATGCTCCAGCTCCAGGGTAGGCCCGCTCAAGTGAATGAGGTCCCACTGGCGGTCAAGAAGGAATGTGATGTGTTGGAGATGACAATGAGGCAAGTATACCAGGAAATGTTCACCCTGAAACAAACAGTGGCCCCATTGGCGGAGGCACGGGAAGAAACCAAGCAGAAACACGAACAACTCAAGGAAGCCTCGACAGCCTTGGACAAAATGATGAATTGGACAGCCCAGTATCATCAAGCTCCCGAACACGTGCCTCGAAAGGATTGGAGTCATACGCAAGAAGACAAAGTGCAAATTCGGATGAGTATGCAATCCAAAGACAAGCTGTCCAAAGATCTGGACAAAGTAGTGTCTGCGTATAATCACCTAATCATTGGTATCGACTCCATGAACGCTCTTCATCACATTCCATCATTAGGAGCACTAAATGAAACTAAAGGCTGGGAACAGGTAGAGCAGGAAATTCAGTCTTTTCTGCAGCGAGTAAGACAAGCTGCCGCCGCACCGGAATTCGAAGCATCACAAGAGAACCTGAACCGGTTGCTTGTCACCCCAGTGCAAATCTACACCAAGCTTGCTTCTCTCTCAATGATGATCTGCCAGAAGAAGGAGACTCTGGTGCCGAATGCTCTAGAATGTATGCATCGGATAAAAGAGGAAAGCCCTCTTGTCGCTCCTATAACGGCGGATTACCAAACTTGGAAAGACTTCATCAAAGGCAAGAAAGTCGACGCTCCAGGAACCTCGAGTGCGCGACCACCTTCATAAGTTGCAAACGCCGGGTCGCAGGTCACATTTGCGACCAGGTCGCAGGTCTCATTTGCGACCAGGTCGCAGGTCGCATTTGCGACCAGGTCGCAGGTCGCAATTTGTACAAACAGGAAGTTGAACCGTCGGGAAGTTGAACCGTCGGAAGGCCATAAGTGCGACTGTTGAATCTATAAATACCCCAGTGGGAAGCATTGTAAGAGGCTGCTCTTTTGTGGACTGAAAGGCATTATTTCATTGTAGCTGAAGAAGCATACTCTTGATATATGAAATACAATACATGTTAAAACCCCTTTGATTGGATGATGTGTTTAGCCTTGACAACATTGTGTGTATTCTGCATGTAGCTTCAGAATATCTTTTGATTAATGAATCTGTGTTATTAATAGTGTCATTCATGCACCATAGTTATCTGTGATTGTGTTGATGATGCTCAAGTTATTATTTACTTCATGATGAATGTTAATGAACTATTTTATTAGCATCTCGTTATATCCTTCGGAAAGTTAAGGGATATTCTTACCACAAAGGATTGTTTCTTTGGCGGTCAGATTATCTTGCATGCATACCTCATAGATGTGTTGCTAACGACATTTCCTGAGTTTATGCATTCTGTCTATTACCTTGCTATGCACATTGTCATATATCGGTTTTATTCATCAGTCATGTATTCTATATCGTGTTAATGAGTGTATGTTTGCAGTTTCAATCAGGTTGCTCGAAATCGAAGAGATAGTCATTTAAGTGGTAGCCGGACCCACACCCCGGACGGGATCCCTACTCCAAACGGTTCAAAGTCTAATTGGGACTTTCTACCGGGGAGATCCCCTACTGTTGGCCGGACATATTTTCCCGTCAACAGAATACAAACAAATGGTGCAATTTGCAACAATTCTCTAGAAGTGAGCTCTAACATGTTTATGAATTTTACATAAGACCAGGCCATAAATAATAATGACATCAAGAATAATTTCTTCTCCTTCTTTAAAGCTCAAGATTTTAAACATCTTGTAGCTCAAAAGTTAAAGGAAATAAAATAGAGGCCATATGAAATTGTAAGAGAATATGATAAAAGATTCAAGGATTTGTTAAGCCAAATCCCCTAGAAGCCTTGTTAGTTCAGTATTATGTTGTTGGCATATTACAAAAGATCCAAGGCCCATTAAGAATGCACAAAATCACATCATGCAAAGAAGCATTGAAAATGGCCCAACACATTAAAAAAGATGACGAATGGTAGTCAAATTCCTTAATGACTGATAAAAGATTAGAAGAAAAGATTGAACAGTTGTGACAATCGTTGTTAATTTTATCCTTGAAAAAAAACACCTATGGTGCATTAACTTCATAATTGAGGGGCACAAAAAATACAATTGCAAATTTGTAGACTATTTTGATCAGGATGTCTGAGACGTTTAGATAACCAAATATTGTGAAATATGTCAAGTCATGTCGAGCCATACTGCTAGTGAGTTCCAGTATAATCTAAGAAATGCAAAGTCTAAATGGTGTGCCATATGTGAAGATAAAACTCATTCTATGCATGAGTGCCAACTAAATCGAAAGAACAAGTCTAATTATCACATTGTATACCACACACAAGCATATGATCAGTTTAATGATTGAGCAACACAAGGAGGAAGAGGAAATGGTAGAGGAATATTTTGTAGAAGATGAGGTGGATACAATGGATGCGAGACTAAGGTCAAGGTTGGGGAAGAATTTACTGCTACATGTGTTGGAAAGAGGGCCATGCTATGCCTAGTTGCTTTTTGAAAAATAAAACTGGCATAATATTATACAATATATGTGGACTATGTAATCATTCCTTGAAAGATTTTCCTAAACTATTAGAAAAAATGATGAATAAAAGAGTTGTAAACATACTTCATATTACTCCCTATCAAGAGATTTTGAACTCTAAAAACATCCATGTCATCACCAAATCTTGAGCAAGTCAAGAAAAAAAATCTAAGAAATCAATAAAATTTTCAACCGTCCAAGAGCGTTGCCCAATATCCAAATATGCAACAACATAGTGATACAAAGGAAAAGGCAGTTGAATTTTTCAAAAATGAAGGTAGACAACGGAAGCCGACAAAAGATAATATATTAGAGAAATTTATGGAATTATTAAAAGAAGAACAGTTAGTCGGACACTTATCGAGTTCTTGAAAGACTATCATGAAGAGAAAAATCAATGTAAGAGCTTGCACTAACTATCTCAAAGTAAGCATTTTGATAATTATAACACTCAAATAGATGTTTAGATAAATGGATATATGATAAAACAAGTCATAGTTGACTTTGAATCGCAAGTTAATATCCTTATGAGGGAAACATGGATAAAACTAGGGAGGGTGACCCTTCAATGAATCAATAGCTACCTTAAACTAGCAGATCAAAGATAATTAGAGCCCATGATAAGCCAAGTAATTCCAACGTTTGTCGACTTTGAAGTAATTGACTAAATTGATAAAATATTAGCATATCCAACTCTGATCAGAAGACCATGAGGTCGAAAATGAATGAAAGTGATAATTTCCAATTAAAAAAAAATGATCCAAAAGAAAGTAAAAAAATTTCAAAGATGAATACGTAAAGAATTCAGTTTAATGATTTTAAGTGCAACTTGATACATAATATATTCTTACTAAATTTGAGTTAGATTTTAAGAATTCGGCCTTCGAAATTAAAAGAAGATGAATCACAATATGCGTTTGTTAAATATGTTTGAATATTCCTTTCTTATTAAAAAAAAGGTGTGTTTTCATTTAGCATTTTATGTTAAACATCACACTTTATCTTAATTTTGACAATTAATATTGGTATTTTTCATTAAATAAAACTAAGTTATAATAAAAATGATATTATTATTATTGTAGATTTCCATCACTATGGTTATAACTTTTAAGGGTATTCACATAACTTTTTAATCAAAATTTAAATAAATAATGATACAATAAATATTTTAACAATATATGTCAAGTATTATTATTTAATTTATATCTAAAAATTATATTTCAATATTTAAAAAAAAAATATTTAATCAAAATTATATATGTTTATGATGTTTTTATAAGATTTTAAATTTCTATTAATATTGGAGAAGAAACATCTATATTTCAATCATTTCCTCAGTTCTTTCCAAAACATTCCTTTGAGTAGATATGCTTTGAACTATGAAAAACAAAAGGTTAGAAGATCGAAAGACTGCCATTTATATCTATCCGGTTTTGCTACTATAAACTTAAACAAGTCTACTACTATAAACTCTAACAAGTTGGAAAAGTAAACTATGTACTGTATACATATATATGTCAAAAGAACAAAAAATGATTACATCCTGAGAGAACCAATTTTTCCTTGAATAGACCATCACCCCTATTTCTTAGTGGAATTTTTAGTCCAAGATTATGAATGACGTTGTGGCTGTAAAGTTGACCTGAGGGGAGGCTTCAGTTGGAGCATTGATAATGGTAGACCCTTCCTGGTGCTCGTTTGACTCAATGTCTGAGTCAAAGGCTACATAACATTCTATGTGAGAGAACCGAACAACTATATCATCCAAGTTGTATCTAATGTCTCCCAGAATGCGCTTAATATCCTCTTGACCTGCAAATAGATTGTAGTTGTCTACTTGCTTATCTTTGATGACCATGCTGAGAAGAGTTTCCATTTGAAAATGTAGAGTGATGGAATGAAGAAGTGGATCTTTCGTTTTTGAAACTTCCCCAGGTCTGGTATCTACTTTAGGCTACTTCCTCCTATATTTGAGTCTAATAAGTACACAGTATCTCTGAATTCCTTAGCCTCAAGCTAAAGAATTTATTTTCGTACCTCCAAGGGCACAACTTTAAAGAATTTGGCTACTGATTCCTAGCCAAACATTCTCCAATGATGCATCCAAGAGGATCCTGAAGCACCTCTTTTGCATCTGGGAGTGCATAACCTTGGAGCCATAAGAACAATAAACTTACAATACAAATAGCTACGACTAGTGGTTTAACGACCCACTTGAATGGACTGACAGACGAGAGGGTATCGTTAGGGAAGAAGAGGGTTGAGGAGATGTGATGGCATAGCAATGAATTTAAGTTTTATAATGCAACAAATCTCGATGGCCTAATTAAAACCATATGGAGAAGGTACCCGGGTACCGAACTATGCACACCAAAACTAGACAAGGAAAATAAATCCCTACAAGGTCCAAGTTGTCTCGAGCCACCAAGGGAAGGACTGAAACAAGTTTAAATGAAGGCCCAAGTTTGGATTTATGGAGAAAATGAACAAAAAACATTAACCCTTAGAATAAGTAAACAACAAAGCTTGAGAAGAGAGAAAATGTGAGTTATTGCCAACAACCGGTATATAATCCACTGTCAACAGAAATGGAAGAGGATTAGAAGTAAACAATATCACTAATGCCTCGAGACTGAGTTTAAGGAGATGGATCGACCTCGAAAAGATAGTAACCAAGCATTCAATTAACACTATGAAAAATGTATGTTGAGAAATCACCCTACTACCCAACAAGCTCCCAATAATGATGAAGCAATCAAAGAACCAATCTTTGATTTTATAGGTCAAGAGCTAGTAACAAATTCCTCGACCGAAACAATTCTTGACAATATAATAGAAGGCCTAGAAGTAAATACGTCTGTAACTGCAAGTAACATGAGAATGTATCCAACATACAAAGAGCTTTGTCATGACCAAAACCCTTCGCCACCCTGAGTCCATAGACATGCAGTTATAAGGCATCTGAAACGTGAGTATATGAGCGTTTGAAATGAGGAGAGGCACTAGTACACGTTCCATTGCTAGCCATGTGTATAGTATGGCACCATAGCTTGCCTTCTGAGACTGTGAACCATAATTTTCTCATAAATGAGCTTACCTTGGCTATTATAAGAGAGTGCAGACTCATCCAATCCACCATGAGATGGGCAACCCATCTCCAAACCAACAGAAGGAAATGTATCGCTGGGCAGGATACCACACACAGGGATTGGCGCTCCCATATGCACATGTTTAAGTCACTTTGACTTACACATTTGTAAACATTAATGAAATATGAAATACTCCCACGCTAGTGTCCTACTCCTCCATGTGTAAGGTAGATCGTTACCATCAAAGGCCGCCACCTTGGTGACCACCCAAATTTTGCACATGCCTTTTATGACAAGGCTGTCGGGAAAATACCACCGATGAGTCTTAGTACCAGAGCAGGTCATGGTTATAATGTAGTGGCCATGAAATCACCCCCATTAGGGAGTTTTCATAGGAATCTCAATTGTGTATGATATATAACCCATGAATATGACATTTACTTAAACAAAATTATATATGCTTATCATGTTGTCATAGGAATCTTAATTGTATATGATATATAACCCATGGATATGACATTTACTTTGAAGTCATATGGATGAAATGATAGGTATACATGGGTTGGCACAACAATAGTATTGATATTGATAATGGGGTGTTTAGGTTTTTGCTTTGTGATTTTCAGATTTAAGATTCTTGTTATATGGTCTCAAGATGATATAAGTGAAATGGTAATAAGTGTATGAAGTGGTATAATAATAATTATATATTAATTTGATGTGAGTGGAGTTATATATATATATATATATATATATATATATATATATATATATATATATATATATATATATATATATATATGGTGTGTGTGTGAGAGAGAGAGAGAGAGAGAGAGAGAGAGAGAGAGAGATTATCATAACTTGCTTGTCAAATCAATAGTGGGGATAGTTATCATTAGTTGTTATCTGCAAATGCAAGTTGACTCATCACGTTTATTCAAGGAAAACCATGTCACCTGTAATTACCCATTGGTGATATGTAGGGGGTAGTCTTTTACTCTTTCCAAATGCCTCTCAGTCTTGGGTTGTTAACATGTTTCATTAAGTTCGAAAAAGACATTATCTTAGCTGAGTAAAAACAATTTTAAGACATACTCCAAATCCATATATTATTATATATATGTATAGTATTTATTAAAATGAAAATTATATTTTATAAAAATAAAATTGAAATACAAATAATATTTTATATTTTAACTATTTTAACAATAAATAAATAAATAAATAAATAAATAAATATATATATATATATATATATATATATATATATATATATATATATTAAATATTTATATAAATTTATATCATTGTAGATTTTAAATTTCAAAGTGGAAATATTTAATTGGGAGTTAAGGATGTGTATGTGCTTATATGTTTAGATGAATTAAAATTATTATGAATTTATAAAAGATTTAGTTATGACTTGGGATTGTTTTGAGATTAAGGTTATGGGTTTTCGAATTGATTGAGTTTGCTTCATGGCAGCAATGATTGATAAAAAGCATATTATGACAGATAATCCATTCTAAAAAATGAAGGGGCAAGAGTACAAAGGGTTCCTATCATATTCTTCCATTGTTTAACCAATATTGTAGTTGTCAATGTCTAAACTAAAGATATTATTCTTTATTTATATCATTGGACTGATATTGTCACTAAAGTATTAAAAATTCAAATTAAAATGAGTTTTTAAAAGCAACTTTTTATTATTTGACAACGATCATAACTTTATTGTCGCTAAGTTGGAGGATAGGTGAAAAGGTTATACGAGTTGATGAGAATAAGAATAATATATGTTATTGGAGTGATAATGAGGGATAAAGATAAGGAGTTGATAATTTGAGCAATATTTGAATAAAATATGTATATGGAGTTGTCATCACAGGATGTATTAAAGCTACAAGTATTACAAGTTTGGTAGAGTTGATTGCTTATTTAATCATGTAATGCTTGTCCAATCCTTTGTGTTTCTATTAAAGCTACACGACACGTATTACAAGTTTGGGAGAGTCGATTGCTTATTTAATCATGTAGTCCAATTCTTTGTTGGTCTCTCTTTCTTTGTTGTATATGTCTACCAGGCTTTTATCTCTTTCATTACCAAATTTATATATTAAATTTTTCTAGTTTTTCTTATAAAACCTTAGTTTAATAACATTTTGTTATTTAATTGTATAATATAATACTAATTTGTTATATGAATTCTTAATTATCTATTTAATTTTAGATACAAGGTAGGGTGTATAGATATATTCTTAAAATATAATAAATATTCAATCATGATAAAAATATTATTATGAAGAAAAAGTATTTGGGAAAGCAAAGTGATGATAACGATGGTGTTAGATGATGATAATAACAATGGATATTGGACCATATATCAATGGAGTATGTTTTACATGATCCTACCATTTGATGTTTATATTAATATGAGTATGTTTTATATGATTTTAGTATTTGATGTTTATATTACCATGGAGTATGGTTTATCTGATTTTAATATTTGATATTTTTATAATTTTAATATTATATTTTTCATATATTTGATATTGGTAAGCAACATCTTTTGTGTTATTTTTTAAATTGTTTTTTTTATAGGTTAGTTAAATGCATTTCCAAATCCTTAAAACTAGGTAAAATATTGGTTAGAATTACCTTTAAATCTATTATGTTAAACACTAAAATCGTGAAGATGAAGGTTGTGATTCATAGTATCAATGAAACTTTGAAATTCGGATTAAAAAGAATTATTTTGAAATGGATTCTAAATTAATTATTAATCATCTCAAATTCAAAGTCTAAGATACTCAATATGAAGTACTAATAAACCAAATATGATAGATCAAATTTATAACTAAAGATTAAATGGAATGCTTTATTATTATTAATAATCATCTCAAATTCTAAGATTAAGATATTTAATTTGAAGTATTAGTAAACCTATGAGTAAAGTTTAAATAGAATGCTTTAGTTACTCACTAATTTAAATAGAATGTAATTTTTTTTGTTTGAATATTTAATTAATCAATATAGATTTATTTTTAATTTCAGATATACCAAGTACTAAGAGAGGTTAAATTTCTCAAGATGCAATTTTTTTTTTGAGTTCAAAACTCGAGAAAAGATTTGCACCTCAATAAATTTGATTTCTCTCAACTCTCGATAGATCTGGAGTTAAGATGAATCTATGTTGCTTTTATTAACATTTTGATAATACATATAGTTACATATATATGCACTTCAGATAGCATAGATTATATATGTGTGTGTGTGTGAAAAAGAGAGTATGGTAAGTATTAAATTTGTATATGCTTATTAATTAAATGAATATATGAACTTCTGAACTATAATGTTTATGAATATGAATAATTATTTAAATTTGCATGGTAAAACAGTTTTTAATTTATAGCTACTATTTATATTTTTAATATATTTCACATCTCTATGTACATAAAAAAATTTAATTTGTAATTATATATTTATTAATAATGACAAAAAATGATAAAGTGACAAAAAATTTAGTCATGGAGCCAATGAAGCATAGAGAGTGTACAACTAGGGTTTCGTAGCCATCATTGTTTCTCCCGAGAGTTTGCAATATTGGGCAATATGCCATGAAAGTAGTTCATGGCTCTTTCCTTGTTGTTATAGATTTGGAGATTTCGTGCTTAGTTTCCTAGCTCGCTTGTTTATTTACTTTATGTTAGTTTTTTAGATATGGTGATGTTTGTTTTGCTTTTCATAATTGAAACAAGCAAGTTGTTGAGTCCACTATTGGTATAATGGGTGGCATTTCCAACCCTGACATGCATAGTCATGGCTCTCTACCCCATGGTAGATTTGTAAAAAGGAAAAATACAATTCCTTCTCTAGACTTGGGTTTGTTGCCTCTACAAAGAAGAACATTAATTCCCTTAAGAAAAGAAAGATGATTGGTAAGTTTATTATATTTTGGCCTAGTTATATCTCTGTTTTATAATGGATCCCTATCAATTGGGCAAATCATAAGCCCATTAATGCTTTACATTGGAAACAATTATTTTTTCTTTTGTTTTGAAACCAAGGTGGATAGGGATATAATTTTTAGATTTGGGTGCTATTTCCTGGGATCCAAGGGAATGTTTCTCACTCACTATACTATGGATTTTAATTCTTCCATGGGAATCTCTTATGCACCTACCTAGATTAGATTTATGCATCTTCCCCTTTTTTCTACAACGATGGCATTTTCAGCTGTAAGTGAAAAATTGGGCCACTACATTTCTCGCTCTAAGGGCAAGGGGAATAACTTCTCATGTGTTAGAATTTGTGTTGAAATGGATTTTGCAAAAGGACTCCCTGAGAAAATTCAACTTGATTTGGAGGGACGATCGCGTCCTCAGACTCTTGAATATAAGAAGGTCCCTTTTAAATGCAAAATGTTTTATGAGTATGGGAACTTTTCAAAAATATATTGAAAGACTACAATATCTTAGTCTCATTTTATCCCTCCATATTCTCAAATGATGAGCAAAAAAAATATCAAACCAATTTCAAGGAGGCACAAGAATCATCTATTTAAAAATCCCGATTCCAACAAGTATCAATCTAATCAAAATCCTCCCTCCAGTGATAGATATGAAGCTTTCAAGTCTCTGGAGGCAAAATTCACAGTTGAAAAAGATTAACAAGATCCAAATTGAGTTCCTTTGGGGAAAATTAGTTCACTTGTTGAGGAAGAGATTACTACTAAGGACATTAACAAAATCCATCCTTTAGATAAAAAGAGAGAAGAAGCCATTTTAGAGAAAGCGAAGGAGCTCAATCTCTCCTCTTCTTCATTCATATTCAAAATTTTTGAAAAGCAATCAATAATCTTTCCCTCCATTAACATGAAGTAGAAAAGATCGAAGCAAGGAATTTGCAAATTATGGTGCCCATCATTCTTTAGCCTCCCATGGTTCTAGTAGGGGTTCGATTTTGATGAAATCTTAGAAACAAATTTTTTTTTGTGCCCTTTTGTGCAAACAATTTGTAAAAATTTAGCCGTCTTCTCAAGAAGCAGTAGGCTCAAGTCTCAAAATTTCTAATATTGGATCTCCCCCTTCTTTTGTTGGGAGGCGAATGAATGCCCCCCAATTTCTAAAATCATGAAAGATTTGTTTTTCTTGTAAAATTCATCTCGATGTACTCTAATTGTGTATTTTGCTGCAAATTTTTGCTTAATACAAATTTCTTGTTTATATATATATATATATATATATATATATATATATATATATATATATATACAATTTATCAATTTTAAATGTTTATTAATTATATGTTCTGAAATATCATGATTACGAATATAAATCATTAATATTTAAATTTATTTTAATGTGATATTCATATTATAATTTTTTTTTTTGAAAAAATTGTTCATAATTATTTATTAATAAAAACAAAATTACAATTCAATTTATTTTTTTATTATTTTTATGACATTTTTAATTAAACCAATATTATATTATATTATTATTTTGATTTAATACTTCATTTAACACACTGCTATAACATATTTATACTTATTAAAACAAACACAGGAAGTAAATAAAGTCTTTATATATATATATATTTTAACATGGTGGGAAAGCCTATCATAACTTAGTTGTCAAACCAACAGTGAGGCCAACCATCTTTGGCTGCTATTCGTGAATGCAAGCTGACTCATCACCGTTATTGAAAGAAAACTAGCCACTTGGAATAACTTGTTGGTGGTCCGTAAGGGGGCAAGATTTCACTCATGATACCTCTGGATCTTAGGTCGTTAACCTATTCCTTATTTCATTATGTCCAAAAAAAACAAGCTCTTAACCGAGAAATGAATTAAAAAACATCTTTATACTTATTAACACAAGAAATAAATTAATTACTAAACTAAACTAATTTTAATAAAATAAAAATAGAAAAAAATTATAAAATTGATTAAGCTTACCCTAATGAAGAATCTCGATTTACACATAGTCATATTGATTACTGTGATCCCTTTGAATCCTTAACGCCTTCAAACTCGATTATTACACAACATTGATATTCTTGAATCCCAATTAATTTTATCACATGTTACACGTTCAAAAGAGATTGAAGTGGTGTTACGTTTGTCAAGTAATCACTTTTATGACAGTAAGGAAAATGGAATACCCAGGAAAATGGGATGCACCATTCCCCTTATTATATTTTTCCAATTGGATCTTGAGGAACCATCCCATCACAGTGGTTGACATATCCATAAAAAGTTAATAGAGGCCCTACGACAAACTCTAGAAATTTCTTTGGTTAATCCGCATACCAGCATGAAGCCAAGCCGCTTATCAGAGTGAGGGGAACTTGTTCGGCGAAGCCAGAAGCACTTATATAGAGTACTGATTATCCCGTAATGATGTATATACAGAATGCCCTAAGCAAGAGCAAGGGGGTATGCTCAACTGGTCCTTTAGAGCCTTAAACTTGCCTAGTCAGGTTATCCTTCTTAGAGCTATCCTTCAAGCCCTTCCTATTTATCAACTGTTGGGTATGGCTTGCCCAAAAAAACCTGTGATGATTTAGTCAGTATGTTTAAGAAATTTTTATGGCAAGGTGCCCAGGAAAAGAGAAAATGGGCTCTGTTATCCTGGGATAAGCTTACCTTACCTAAACCTAAGGGGGGGCTTGGCCTTCAGGATCCATATATTCTTAATCAGGTCATGGGGGCTAAGTTATGGTGGAGGTGGCTACAAGGAGGAGTAGCGTTATGGCAGACCATTTGGGCAAGGAAGTACCATATGCCTCAAACTGTTAAAGAGAAACTTAACTGCCTTAATATTCAAAAAGGTTCGGGGATATGGAACCTAACATCTGCCAACAGACATTTGTTAAGGATCCACAGTTTCTGGGAGTTCAAAGATGGTAATTACGCAAGATTTTGGGAGGACTCATGGCAGCAACGGGAGAAGTTGTTTACCAGATTAGATTTGGCAGAAATTTTCCTGTTTACATGAAATCCCCGAAGTAAGGAAGTTCAACACTATTGGGATGACCAGAATGACTTCTTCTGGAGGAAATGGAAACAAAATTTTCAATGGAACCAGGCTCCAAAAACACAGCAGTGGGAAAATTTTGCAAAAGAACTCCAGACTAGGAATATCCCTATATAGGATGGTACTGATATTCTGCGATGGGGTTACAGGCCACAGGGTATGTTCTCGATTCAGGAAGCCTATCAACTGCAAGCACAACAACTTGACCTTCCGGCTAATCGGTTGTGGAATAATATTTGGTCCACGAAGCATTGGTCAAAAATAGAGCACTTCTTATGGTTGGTGGGGCATGGGAGGATCCTCACATGAGACCAAATCCAAAAAAGGGGAATGAATGGGTTGTCTAAGTGTGTAATGTGTGAAGCATCTACAGAAAAAATGGAACATCTATTGAATAATTGTCCAGTGGTGGATCGGATGTGGCTAAACCTTCACATATTATTCCAACAAACTGATTGAAATAATAATAGTCTGAGCCAAACAATTGAAAACTGGAGGAAAGGTGGATACAAAAGCCCTGTGGTGAACAGCGCATGGGTGCTTGCAGTAGGATTTCTACTCTGGTCACAATGGAAAGAAATAAATCGAAGGATCTTTCAAGATTCCAAACTTAATATTGAAGATATCTGGAACATCACTAAGCAAGGAATCTGTGAAACAATTCTGGCTGAAAAATGGGATCATGAAGATTGGGTGGTTCAAGGAAATGAAGGTAGAATTATTCAACAATTAAATCTACAAGAAGAAATGGTTGCCCCTACCTCTTGGAAACAAGTTCCGTTACCCTATCACATAAGAAATACTTTTGATAGAACATAATCAGGCTTTCTAAAACTGAATTATGATGGCACGTCCAAGGGGAATCTTGGACAGGCAGGTGCCGGAGGATTATTTCGTGATTGTACAGGGAAAACTCTCCAGATTTATGCTATTGACTTAGGGCACTCTACAAATAACGAAGCAGAACTAGCAGCGGTGAAACTAGGACTAGTAATTGCTAAGAGGGAACATTATAATAGGCTGGAAATTGAAGGTGATTCTGCAATGGTTACTGGTATTCTTAAAAAACTCCTTCAAGGAATGAACTAGGAGTCGATCACTAAGAGCTGGCGGACAGAAAGATTGATACAGGAAATTCAACAACAAATCAAGCAAATCGATTATGTCATACCTGTGCATGTGAGACAACAAAGCAACAAGGTGGCTGATTATCTTGCAAACTGGGCTTGCCAAAATGTGGACGGTCATTTGGATCGACCATGGCAATGGGAGATAGTGCAGTCGATGCTTGATCTTCAGAATATCTTAACAGAGGATTTACAATTGGGAACTCAGGGTAATAGTACTCCCCGATCGGGGTGTAAAATACTTAGAACGTAGAGTGAAATACTTCGAACCGAGCCTCACAATGGAGCTAAGTTCAAACGTGATGATGTGGGTGGTGTATGTCTATGTGGTGGAGGTTACGTGGGTAGTGTATGCCCACCATGTGGTGGCTGCATGCAACCGTCGGGAGGCGTTGATCGAAGGGACGTCCGACACCCACCATATTAAATGAACTGCACTTACTGGAGCCTCCAGATGGATCGGCCAGCTAGTTTGTCAGTCACGTTTTGGAAACAGTGCCGTCAGTGCAGAGTTAAGGCAGGTAAGGTTGTTTGCCATTTCATTGTTAGTTGTTTCACTCTGATTTTGGCTCATGAGGTTGGTAGTGCATGCAACAGTTCTAGCCGGAAGGGTTTCAGGGTGACGGAGAAAGCTCAGCAGTGGTATGTATCTCCATTTTTAACCTTTCAGCTCTCGACTCTGTTCTCTTCTCGTCTACGGATTTTTCTCACGGTTTTTTTAGAATATTTATGGGAATGGTGGTATGGTCGCTTCTGGTTTGAATTCATGCAGCAAATTCACGAATTTGGTTGTAGCATCCATTTTCTTCACTTAGTTTCTTCTCTGTCTTGCATTTTCATGCCTGCAAGTCTTTTTATGTCTATGTTCTTCCTCCCTGACCCTGGTATCTTTCGAATTTTGGGCTATGTTTTATACCTTTGGGTGGGCTTGCTGCATTACACTTTTGGGTTTCTTAGTCGTATTTATGTCGCCATTTGTGTGTTGGGAGTTCGAGGTATTGCGATTCTGAGCCTGGTTTACTTTTGGGGTCTATCGGCCATTCGCATGCAAATTGTTTGTGATTCAACTACCGGCAATTGCTCTGTTGATTTTCAGGATTACTATACCTTGGTTCCGGTATTAGGATTTAGGGGTAATGGATGCTATGTTAACTTTCTCTTCTGTCAGTATTTGAATTGGGCTTTTCCTTTTCACCTCGCTCTCTTTCGGGGCCCCTGTGGAACCTGCATGCATATTCTTGTGGGTAGTTTTGTCTCCTGTTATTGTCCCAACTCTGTATTTGGGATTTTGAATTGGCCGTTTACCCTTCTTCGCTTCCTGTTGCGTTACGATAGGGTTTCTAATCAGCGGCCTGCTTTTCAGCCTTGTCTGGACCCATTCCAATGTTCTTGTGTATGTTCTGGTTGTTTACCTCCTACCTTCTTTTCGGTCACTGATCTGGGAGATGGTGCTGTTCTTTGTGGTGCTGTCTATATGCTATCTACGAAGTTGAATCGTATTGTTGTATGGATGGAAGTTTTAACAGATTTTTTAGGTTTTTTTAAAATGGTTAAACGAGGCAGAAAACCTACTGGGGGAAAAGGCAAGAAACCCTCTCCCGAAACACACCAGAAAAGGGGTAGAAAGTCGGTTCAACAACACCTTGAGCCACTGGTTCAAACCTTCATAACTGAAATCCCCAATTCATTTCGTGGTCGCATTTATGGATGGGAGTCCAAGATTCTAAGTAACAGATTTGGAGGATGACATGGATCTAAAGGATATGCAGATTGTGATTCCAGACCCTGGGCACACTCAGGGACGAACTTCTCTGTTTCAACAATTTGTTCGAACCTATTGGTTAATTAAATGCCTGTTAGCCAAAGTTGTTATGTCTATAGCGGAAACAAAGCTGGAATCAACCCTGGAAGATATCAATAGGAATATTCAGGAAATTAATTTACGTCAGTTGCATCAGTATGCGAGGCTTGGAAGATTGGAGAGGGAAATTAAAGCAATGCAACAGGTTTTAGTTGAACTACCAGGAACTTCAGCCAAAGCTCCAGTGCCTGTTGAATCTAGGAGGATTAAGATTTTCTTGCTCTTATGTTGCATCTTTTGTTTAAGGTTCTTCTGTTGCTTTCTTTTTGTATATGATATGGTCTCTAGACTTGGATATCCAGTATAGACAGATTTGGTATAGGTTGTTAAGAATTTTTATGTTCTGGTTGACTTATTTTGAACTCCGATGGCCAAAATACCTGGTTTCCTACAGGCAGGTTGAGGTCTAGTTTTGTATCTTTACCCGATTTTATTAATAGAAAATAAAAGGTACCACCTAAGCTTACAAAAAAAAA